>APFE031665730.1:0-11691 GCA_000404065.3 Pinus taeda
TCAAACAAATTACATCATTTCATTTCACCATACAGCCCCCCAAAAAAAAATATTAATTTTTCTTTAATTAGTAACCCAGGGTAAGCCCAACATCGGGACTCAAAATACTTGTTACCAGTATTAAACGAAACTCAACACGCCCCATCCTCACTGGAATAAAATTTGACTCTGTCTACCTTGAGCATCGAGACTCTAACCCTATATACCGGCGTTGAAAATCCTTGTTCTCATTGCCCCAAATCCGAAAATGACGTGTGTAACAAGTAACGGACAATTAGTTCACGAACACTTATCTATATATATGTATAATCACATGTAAGAGACGCTCTGACCATACATTCTCCACGATTCTGTTTCGAAGAGAAGTAGCGGCGTATTCTATCGGAGAGCGCACTTTCTGAATCTTCCCCTAGGTCACCAAATGCCTGGTTCTTTCTTTGTTATTACATAGAATTTATACGCTGCAGATTCCTGGAAGAGCTAGCCCAGCGATTCGAACACGGATCGTGGAGTTACGCTTTCAGCTTCTCTGGTGTAGATATGCCGGACAGTGGAGACATGTCGCACGCTGCGAACATTACGGGAGGAGGACTAAGGGAATACGTAGGTGTGACGCGTCCTACGGGACGGTGGCTTTCTAGGGTTACCAATGGAAGGAATCCCGACGGAACGAAATACCGGGTCCATCTGGGAACGTTTCCGACAGCAGAAATGGCTGCCATTGCGTTCGACGCAGCCGTCTTGTTCTTAAGGGGAGATTCACCTGCTAATAATTTCAACTTTCCAGAGTACTCTTCTCACATAAAAAACATACTAGAAGGCTGTTCTAAGTCAGAAACTAACGAGAACATCAAGTATGTAGCGTGGAAGGCCGCAAAAGAGTTAGCCCCTCTCATTAGTGTGGGCAATAGGCATCACGGATTCGATCAGCGACGTCTACAGCGCAAGCGACGTCTACAGCGCAAGCGTATGGATCAGGGATTAGAGGTTTTTGCTGCCATGCCAGATGTCAACTGTACTGCTGCTTCAGTGTCGTCGGTCTCTCCCGCAATAGGTATGCAATGTCACTTTTTTTTTTTTTGGTTCTCCTCATCTGTTCAAGATGTTATAAAAATAGTTTTGAATTACTATTTTATATCATATAAATATAACTATTTCAATGTAATGAATAACTGGTTGAGGAGGCCAGGTATCATCCCAGGTGTCTTTAATGACTATTTCAGATGTCTTTAATGACTTACATGCTCCTTAGATCTCTATTTTTCAAACTCTTTAGATCTCTACTCCTCAAACCACACATCAACCCTGAAAAATCAAAACCATTTAAATACAATGTATGTTTTATTTTTTTGTTTTAAAGTAAAATAAATTTTAATAGTTTTAACCCTAATTTATCAACATAAATAGGTATTAAATCAATACCTAAGTCTGACCCAGCTCTTTAAATTGATACCTGTAGATATTCCGGAGTCGAGCGGTAAAGCTGACTTCCCGGCAGTACCAGTGCAAGGAAAGCAACGAATGAAGGTCTCTACCCATGCTGCAAGTAACATTAGAGCTGCTATCTTACCAACAAAGATACATGATGATCAACCAGAGGCTATGAATAAAACTAGTGAGCAGATTCACCATGGGCAACCAAGCATTAATACGTCAGGCGCAGAAGATGGTACATTTCCAACTTCAAATGCTAATTATATGCCGAAAAAGGTGGATAGTTTCAGTGAGTTAATCGACGTAGAGAAAGATGATTCCATGGACTATGGGATATTGATGGACTATGGGATTCCACTGAGGCACTCGCCAGAGTGTGTCCTCCTCAGACCCGTCCCCGGGGCAAATACCCACCCAGACTATCTCTGGAAACAACAGTAGTTGAGGCAATGAACGTAAACCGAGGACATCAAGCAAACTGGAAAACAGTCTAGAGGATACTCGGTTGAAGATTGTTGAGTTGATTTCCATATTAACTAGAGGGCCATGTCTAAACAAAAAGTTGACTATGGGAGGGTCTTCTTTAGGAAAAATTGTGGATTAGTTCAATTATGGGATTATGGGAGGATTTTCTTCAGCAAAAATTATGCATTAGTTCAATTATGGGAGGGTTTTTCCATATGGATTCGTTCAATATCACTTTGTTATAATTCATACGTTTGTTTTTTATTATTATTTATATATTTATTTTAATTATGTTTCAATATTTGCAATATATATTTAAGTTTTAATGGTTTATAATTAAATTTATTTTTAGGTGTTTGAATTAGTATTGGATATAATATTTATTTATTTAAGAGAATAGGAAAAACATTGTCTACTAATCTGTATATATATATTAAATTTGTCTTTTATTCAATAGTTGTTTAAGTCTTAGTTATTATATGTTTGTCTTCTGTTATAAAAGAGTTTATTCTTGTTTTATATAAGAGTTGGAGTAGATATCTTTTTCTTTAATAAAAAGAGAGGAATAACAGTGATTGTATATGATGTATTATGTTTTAAAGATATATTCAAGTAAGATTTGTAAGTTGCTTTTGTTTAAGAGAGGAATAATATTGATGGTATATGGTATGTTATTTTTTCAAGATATATTTAAGTAAGTTTTGTATTATAGATAAATTGTTTTTATTTCTTTCTTTCTTTCTTTATATATATATATAGCTTTAAGGGTTGTATTATTTGGTTTAAAGTTAAATGTAAAGTTTTATATATTGGTTTTAGGTGTTGCTAATTAGAATTAGACTCTCCTAGATTTTTTTTAGAAAAAAGTAATGTAATTATGCTCATGCATTTAGATTTTTGGAAATGTGGAAAGGTACGATCATATATATATATATATACACACACATCAAAAAAAAGATTTGGTAAGTTATTAGTTCATATAATTTATGTTTTTTTTTTTTATATTGTATATTGTGATCATTTTAATAAATATTATTTTGCTATTTTGAAAGTTTTTATTTCATTTTTTTTATGCTTTGAAATTTTGATATTTTGATAGTTTTCATTGTTGATTATGGATGCTATGGGGTGAAAATGTGAAATTGAGAAACACTTTTAGCTTATTTCTGACATAAAAAATTGTGAATATTAATGTTTTCTCAATTTCAGCTAGTAGAAACTCATATTTTTCTTGAGAATTTTGTAGTACAGTAAAAGCAATGTTTCTAGAGAATTGCCTTGCCATCATACTGATATGTTTTATAAAAAAAAATATTGATATATAGCTTGAGATATTTGGTGGACATTGAATATTAAAGACAAAGTAAAAGAGTTTTGGAAATCAAATTCTTCTTCGTTACAAAAAAGTTTATGGAGTGTAATTGGAATTTTATCGAGAGTAACGTTGATGTGAATATTTCCCTTACCAAATTTGTCAAGCATAAACCATGGTATGTCAAGCCTTTGAATGTTACCCAAGATTCAAACTTTTTAAATTTTTAAGTTTCCTTGCCCTCCTTCTGGCCTTTATCATCAACTTGTAAATGCTATTTTTTTCAACATTCTTAAGGGAGATTGGTCTCGACTTCATTCACTATGCATTTTGCTTCCCCAATTCACATGCCTTGTTGGCTTGCCTATGACATTCTTCGTTATTTCCTCTCAAAAGATGCTAGAAGTACATTAAGTCAAAGTAGGGTAGAAAATTCTGAGCTCTCTTAATGATTTGGTTCATGGTAGTGTTCTTGGTTGTTGTAGTGTAGATCATGTGTCTAATAATGATCATGAAATCTCCTATAAGTTGAATTGTTTTTATTCCCATTCTTTGTGCCATGGTAAGAGAGCAAGCCATACATTTATACCTAGTTGTTTTTCTTCCATCGAAGCCCCCAATCATATCTAAATTCAATTATTCCTTCTGGACTAATGACAATCCCTCCCCCTTGGCCCCCTAGGATTACCTTTTGAAGCTCCATCAAATGGATGGGTCCATTTTTTTTTGTGGATCTGAGCTATTCCACTAGACCTTCCAAGGATAACAGCATAATCCATTTGGCTTGAGAGTGCTAGGTACACCAAGAACTTGAGGGGCCTCAGAACACTCCCACTGGGCTAACCAGGTAGACTCCAATGGATCCAAGGAAGGGTCTTTGACTAGTTTATGAAATTTCATACATGCTGAAAGGGCACTCATGACTAGAACCTAGCATATTGCCTCTTTCCAATATAACCATATTTTCCAAATGACATACTTTGGAAGAGTGGACCAAATATCCTCTTGGAGTGAAGGGAGCCTAAATAAGAATTGGTCCAAGAGCTGAAGAAGGTTTGGATCTCTCTAAGCAAGATGGTTCTAAAGAATAGAGGACCAAGAGCCACAACCCACGCCCCCTTTGAACAATGACATTGGAGAAAGAGATTTGAGATAGTCTCCTGCTTTGATTCACAAAGCTGGCATCTAGAGGGGCTAATCCATCCCATTCTTCAAAGATTCTCTCGAGTAAGAATTTTCTTATGAGCAAGCAACCAATAGAAAAAAAAATGATTTTTGGGATGGAATTTGTTTACCAGATTTTTCCCCATATCGAATTTTTTGGAGGTAAATGGGTGCAAGAGAGCATGTGGAGATATCCTTCCTTGACTGAGTATGATGTAGGAGCATACAACTCAGCAATTTCGTTTTAATTCTAGCTAACTTAGCGGGTCTTGTGTTTTTCAAGGAAGTCAGATTCTTATGTATTAATTCTTAATGTTTTGAGTAATTAGAATAGGAATTAATTAGATAGTGTGAGGATATTTTTAAATGCTCTCGAATATAAGAGAACATGAGAGATGATGAGTGATGATGAGAGAGCTCGAAATCAATTATAAGTCTTAGACTAGAAAGTGGTGTCATGATTCATGGAACTAAAGAGGATTCTTAGGGATTACTAGAGCTAAAAGTCAACTTAGAGGATATTTAGGTTTTAGTTCACGAGATTAAGGATCTGAACGAAAATTGGTTTAACAAAACCTTTCGTATAAATGTAAGCCTAAAAGTCATAATAGTGAGGTAGATAGTCAATCAATCACTCATGAGTTAGAGAGTGAGTCATTTAGGCCTACGGGGAGGAATGGAAAGGCCACTAATATTGAAAATTAGGCCGAGGAAGAAATTCTTGTGTAAATGGTTGTTTACTAATATAGATAACTCGACTCTGAGTTTGTGTGATGTGTATTTGAATTGTAAGTTGTTTGTGAACTTGAGTAATTCTGTGTAACCTAAGTTGCAGGTGTGTAGAATTAAAGAAGTGCAGAGAGGAGTGTTATGGTTTTACACATAGAAAATCTGGAGAAAGCCTTTAATGTTACAAAAAAGGTGAAAGAAGCATAAAGGCGTGAACAGAGATCGGGATCAGAGCAGGAGAAAATCGTAAGGCGACAGCAAATACATGGGCAGAAAGTCAAATGGGCTATTACATAGTAAGAACCAAATGAATGTAACTGTGCACATGAACCATTGGATTAGTTAGATAAAAGGACAAGGTCTTGTGCGATAGAAGGCTAAGATTAAGGCACGCAAAATGAAGTCAAGAAGATGAATGGCGGAGATTAAGCGATAACCCTTTATTAAGGCGAGTTCTTTAAAGTTTTGTATTGAGCACGTGGGTGGTATTCGCAAGCGGTACGTAGTTCCTCATGCACCCTAAAGGTGTTAAGCGGTCTTTCAAAATTTCACGTGATTACCTTTATCAGTTGACACGTAGCATACGATGGATAGAGAAAACCACTTTTCTCGCGTGCTCTCAATTTGATATTGGTCGAGCTTCATTTCACGGGAGATTGCACGATAGCTGTTCGATTGAACGAGTCATATCAACAGTAGAGACTGTTTAGGCTAGTTAGCGAGTGGACGACATGATAGTCATTAGATCGGATGAGGCAAATCAACGGTCGAGATTATCTAAGTTTTTTAGCGATCGGATGACGCGATAATCATGAGTTCGAGGAATGACATCGATGACAGAGAGTTAGCGCGCTAGGGAGAGCATCGATGTATGTGCAAATGTTTTTGAAATGGTGGAAAGGTAAGGTTTAAGTGTGGTTTATGAGATATTTATATTATACGGGAATGATAATAGGAATAAGCGGGATTGATGTACTTCAGGTTAAGTTAAGAACTAACCAAAGGTTAAGAAGGGTTGTAAGGTTCCACTTAAAGGTTTATCAAAGGTTTAGACTTTGGATAGCTAAGTCAAATGTTTCTGCATAGTGTTTATTTAAATAGCCTTAAACTTTGACTAAGTGAAAGTTTTACTAAGTATGGAATTTTTGGAATTCCTGGGACATGCATAGTGTGACATCAAATTATATTTACATACTATAGGTATATGTCGCTTAGGTTGCAACATTGGAGTATATGTATCTTAGGTTGGCATCATTTGGTGTCAGAGAAGAACAAGGAAATTCTGCATGTAAGAATTCTTTGAGAAAACATAGAACAAAGTTATGCTTTGAAGATGTGTATGGATGCAAGAGGAGATAAGATTTTAAATCTAAGAAACAGTAGGCACACAAAGATAAATTGTAGCAGAATTTGCAGATGCAAAGGAGACAAAGAGCAATCAATTCAAAGTGTAGGTGAGTGCTAGAACCAGATCATGCAGAGGTCTTGAAGGTGAGGAGATTGTAGCAACCTAGAGCAAGGAGTGCTCAATTGGTTACAAAGGAGAGAACCAGAGAGATGCCAAAAGACTGCGCTCAAAGGAGAGAAGCATAGCGAGGCATGTGTAGCAAGAAGGAGACTTGTTACTGAAGAGTTTTTGTTGCATCTCATAGAAAGATCATAAAGGAAATACCATAGAAGATGTGGGTAGAATTGCTAAGGAATGAAGAAAGCTAGTAAGAATTTTTTATTGGTAGAATAGGTGGTGAGAACCTAGTATATCATTTGTGATTGAAATACAAGAGGATAGTTGTGTTCTTAAAAGCTGAATATGAGTTGAAGCCTAGAATGAGCATAGAGAATGCTCAAAGAGGTTCCATAGAATAGAGAACCAAGTTCTTTCTAAAAGACAAAGTATAGAGGAGAGCCTGCTGAGGTGAGTGAGTGAGGAACTCATGAAGATAGAGAAGAGGATGACTATTGATAGTCATAAAAGAGATAACGAAGGTTCTGAGGAAGACCACAATAGAAGAAATGTGAAGAAGGAGGATGCCAAAGCAAAGGGAGAGAGAATGAGTCAAGAGGGGCATGACAAGGACATCGTCGAGTTAAAAGAACAACTCAATGTATTAAGGATGATACTAGAGGAAAACCAAAGACAAGGTTGGGTTTTGAGGAAAAAGGAAGTCTAGTGGTCTAAGTTATAGAGAAGGCTACAACAGAAGAAAGTGAAGTGGCTAGTAGAGAAACTCAAAGAAGTTGAGTTGGAAATGGAAGTTTCCATTTGTGAAGCAGATCAAGGTGAAGTTCAGGGTAAAGATGAAGACTAAAAATCTGGGGAAGATCTTATGAATTACTGTGAGAATTCAAGACAACAAGGAGATATGATGTCTAGAGAATCAAGTGACACCATAAGGTCTCATGTTCTTAAAATTGATAGTTTGTGTATAATTCCAGGTATTGTAGGAGAAAAGAAACTTTGTAAAGATGTCTTCAGGATGGATGAGGATTTTGAAGTGAAACTTGACAAAGGAAATTTCTCAGAGGAGGAAGAATTTGATTGGTTACATGCAAAAGAGTCTGTGGATAAGTTACTTAATGAGTGAAGACAGTCATTTGAAGCTATCATATAGATGGAAGATCGGGATCTTATTATGATGAAGAATGAAGGAATATTGTCTCGGACAGGTAATCTAATGAATTCTAGTGAAGGACAAATGCATGAGAATATTAATGCAGATGATGGGACAAGGGTAGCCATTGAAGAAGGGTTAGAGAGAGACATCAAGAAAAAGTGTATTGAAGAAGAAGGATATCTACTGAAATATGTTATAAAAAAGAAGTCCATGTAAAAGATTTAACAAAGGGAGAAATGACATATGATGATTGGTCACTAACAATGGAAAGTCTTGTAGAGAATGATCAATCTTTTGAAGCTGTCAAAAGTATGGAAGAGTATCTTTCAGAAGATGAATAATATGAAGTAAATAATGGTGGAGAATGTATCTTAAATGAGAAAAGTAGTGAATTATTGCAGTAGAAAGAATTTAGTAATACATTTATGTTTGAAGTTGTTACAACATAGAAACAATTTCTTGTGAGAAGAGGAGATGAGAATCAGTCTGAAGAGCTGAGATGTGAAGCAACAGTTGAGATTGTTCAACCTTGTAATTTTCAAATTGACAATTTGTGTACAAATGCAAGAATTATAAGTGATGATGAAACACTTATGAAGCGTCAAAGAGAAGTTAAATTATTGGAATATTTGCTAGAAAAAATCAGAGTATGATAGTGTGATTGCAGACGAAGGAATTGACTACAGTGGACAAAAGTAGAAATACATCATTGAAACAAATCTTGTGGAAGACAGACTTACTGACCGTTTTGAGAGTCCATTAGAAAATTCTTTAAAGAGGTTGAATCACCATACTGATGTGGTGATAGAGGAGTAAAAATCAAAGTAGCATACTAAAATGTTTCCAAAGGAAGAAGAGGCACTGAGGCCTTATGTGTTTTATTTTAATAATTGTTTTGTGGGTGCCGGTTTTGTTGCAGATGCTGGAGAAAATATGGCACATACGAGAAACCAAGTAAATATGGAAGAGGAGGAAAAACATATTGGAATCAATGAACAACATATTGGTGTATTTAAGAGGAATCAAGTACAAAGGAAATTGAAGGACAATTTACTTTCTGAAAGTAAATTTCTAGATATTGAAGAGAGGTTGTTTGGAAAGAAACAAGAGGGTAAGGATGAAAGGGCACTAGTAAGAAACCAACAACTTCAAAGAGAAGACAACAAATAATAGTTTCAAGATGACTGGATAGAGTACAAAAACAAATGGTAGAGTAGTTATCAGTCAAAAGATAAATTGGAAATAGGGATTGAAAGAATAATAAGATTGATCATAAAGGTGCCTCAGAATAAAGCAACAGTAAGAATACCGAGAAACAGAAAAAGAAAGACAACATATATTGTGAAAGCATAGCTAGTGGGGCAAAGCAACATAAAGTGTGGAAAACTAGAGAACAACAATAAATAACAGTAGCAACCAAAGGCAAATCACAGAACAAATTATGGGATGCAGGAAGACAAAGGTCGGAAGCACATGATTAGGAGATCATGATTATTTTAACCTTGGAAGTGTGATGCAGGAGTATATAGCTCAATAATCTTGTTTTAATTTAGGTTAACTTAGGGGGTCTTGTGTTTTCAAGGAAGCTAGATTCCTATGTATGTAATCATTAATGTTTTGAGTAACTAGAATAGGAATTAATTAGATATTGTGAGGATATTTGTAAATTCTCTTGAACATAGGAGAACATGAGTGATGATGAGTGATGATGAGAGAGTTGGAAATAAATTATAAGTCTTAGACTAGAAAATGGTGTC
Organism: Pinus taeda; assembly: GCA_000404065.3. Lineage (NCBI taxonomy): Eukaryota > Viridiplantae > Streptophyta > Pinopsida > Pinales > Pinaceae > Pinus > Pinus taeda. Next base: position 9,477 of record APFE031665730.1, read on the forward strand.
GTGATTTGTGGAACTAGAGAGGATTCTTAGGTATTACTAGACTTAAAAGTGGAATTAGAGGATATACAATATTTAGTTAAGTAGATTAAGGATTTGAACCAGAATTGGTTAAATAGAACCTTTTATATAAATGTAAGCCTAAAAGGTATAATAGTGAGGTAGAGAGTCAGTCAGCCAGTCAGGGGTTAGAGAGTTAGTCATTTATGTGTACGGGCAGGAAAGGAAAGGCCACTAATATTGAAAATCAGGTCGAGGAAGAAATTCATTTGTAAATGGTTTTTTATTAATAAAGATAACTTGATTCTAATTTTGTGTGATGTGTGTTTGAATTGTAAGTTGTGTGTGAACTTGAGTAATTCTATGTAACGTAGGTTGTAGGTGTTGTAACGTAGGTTGCAGAATCAAAAAAGAAGTGTAGAGAGGAGTGTTATGGTTTTATGCACAGAAAGATTCGGAGAAAGCCTTTAATGTTACATCGAACATGAAAGAAGCATAAAGGCACAAGCAGAGATCGAGAACAGAGAAGGTGAAAATCGTAAGGTGAGAACAAATACATAGGCAGAAAGTTGAATGGGCTATTACATATTAAGAACCAAAAGAACGTAACGGTGCATAGGAACCATTGGATCAATCAAATCAACGGATGAGGTTATGTGCGATAGAAGGGTAAGATTAAGTCATGCAAAATGAAGCCAAGAAGATGAATGGTAGAGATTAAGCGATAACATTTTATTAAGTCGAGTTCTTTAAAGTTTTGTATTGAGAACGTGGGTGGTATTCGTAAGGGGTGTGAAGTTTCTCACACCTCATAAAGGTGGTAAGTGGTCTTTCAAAATTTCAAGCGGTTTCGTTTAGTGACTAACATGTACCATACAATGGAGAGAGAAAACCATTTTTCTCTCTTACTCTCAATCTGATATCGGTCGAGCTCAATTTCACACGAGTCTGTGCAAAATATATTCAATTCAATGGGTCACATAAACGGTAGGGTTTTTCAGGTTATTTGGCAAGCAGATGAATTGTTATATGTTAGATCGGATGAGAAAGATCAACGATGGATATTAGCTAAGTTTGTTAGCGATCGGGTGACGCAATAACCATCGGATCGAGGAATGTGATCGACAATGGATATTTAACGCGCTAAGGAGTGCATCAATGTATGTGTAAAGGTTTGTGAAATGGTGGAAAGGTAAGGCTTAAGTGTGGTTTATGAGATATTTCTATTATATGGGAATGATAATAGAAATAAGCATGATTGATGTATTTCGGGTAAGTTAAGAATTAACCAAAGGTTAAGAAGGGTTGTAAGGTTTTGCTTAAAGGTTTATGAAAGGTTTAAAAATTGGATAAATAATTCAAACATTTTTGCATAGAGTTTATTTAAAGAGTCTTAAACCTTGACTATGTGAAATTTTTACTAAGTATGGAATTTTTGGAATTCCTTGGACACGCATATCATGAAATGAAATTGGATTTGCATACTGCATGTATAGGTGGCTTAGGTTACATCATTGGGGTATATACAGCTTAGGTTTGCATCAGAGTAGCTGGCACTCTACCAACCCCACTTGCCTTCCTCATATAGTGCAATCGGGGCACACCCTTGAAACTTTTTCTAGAGCCTTTCTCTTTAGGGGAGAAGAGCCTCAGGGATTTTTTATAACTGCCACCCCTTCCAACCTCCATGCTCATTCCACTCAATGATCTAGTCCAATGTTTCCATTCCCCTATTTATCTAGAGGAACTGAAGATACACCAAGCAAGAATGAGACTGCATGGGCTAAATTCCCATTACAGAATTTGAGAAAATTTTGATGGTGGCTCCATTTCCTCAGAACTTGTTCAAATTATCCCTAGAGGAGTTGATCATACACCATATAGGGGAACCGAATCTAGTGGCCACATGGCCATTCTAAACAATAACTCATGTTAGTAATTGAAATTCAATAAAAATTTTCTCCTCTTGCCATATTTACAATTCCCGGGTCCCTCATGCCCAACCCTCCACATTTTTTTTGGGCTTTGACTGTTTTCCAATTTACTAAGTGGTATTTCTTTGTATATTTTTTTACCTCCTTTCCACATGATTTTTCTTATATGTATAACCATTTGATGAAGAACACTTTTGCAAGTTTTTAAAGGAGTGAACTAATATCAAGGGCTTGTCGATAGGACTGATTTCACCAAGATTTCCCTACCTGCAGTATTGAGTCAA
>APFE031665734.1:0-18271 GCA_000404065.3 Pinus taeda
CTTTCTACAAATGTGAATTAGATCCAATCTAATAATGCCTAAAAGAAAAATAAATAAACCCTCGTACTGGGTGCAGGAACACCTCCAAAAATAATCAACTGAAAAATAAGAGACCAACTAGAGTGATATCGAGTACCACAGAAGATGGAAAATGTCGGCTAGGGTGAAAATAAATTCCACCAAAGTTACGACAATAACTTTCAATATTGAAAATAAAAATTTGGTTTGCTAACAAGAACCCTCATGTTGGCAAGATGCAGAACTCTGATACCATTGTAATATTTTGTTGTGGGATTTTACTGAAAAATTCACAATAATTTCCAAACCCTCATTATGGAATCAAAGTAACCAGAAATAGCATGAATTCATGATAAAAACATTTAAATAACAATTTTACCAGTTACCGGAATTAAAACAAAGTGCATGCAACAAAAAACAGGGAACATAAAATAATTTGAAAAATGTAGCCACTTTATTTGTTAATATTTGGAAAAATAATTCATGCCAATACGATTAACAATGAAGCCCTTGATAAGGGCATGCACAACTATTCATCAAATTTCTAAACTGAAACATTTAAGCACACTTTTGAAACCTAGATGGATCCACCAAGGAGATATCACCGCGGGGGTTTCATCTTGGGATCAAGATGGAATTGGCCATGCTAAGTTCCCTACAAAATACACTATATGATAAACAAATCCAAGATACCCAAAAGCCTTTCTCCTTGACCCTTTTAAAGAGATAACAAATCCTTCTTTAATTTTATAAACTCCTCCTCTCATGTCACGGATACCATGGTGTCACCAATACCATGGAAAATACCACAACCAATTACCACAACAAATATTGTAACTACCAAATACCATGGCCCAATACCACACTTTTCCTGCATTTACACCGGAAAGGGTTATTTTTCTCATGTGGCTTGCCTTCCACCAATGTCGTAAGTCCATCCTATCCGCACCATAAGGGAAATTAGAAAAAATAACATGACATTAACCCTATGTATTTAACATGCATTGAACCATATGATCTTCCTCATCATGCTTGTTATGGTTCATCCAGAAAAATATGAAATATCAAGCTGATGTAATATTGAAGAATATCGCTAATGCGTTTCTTACATCTCAAAACTCATTTAACAAGCCTCCTATGAATACAACTTTCCAATTATAAAAAAGCCCTAGTTTCATTAGATATCTTATGTATGACATTTTTTTTCATGACATTTTTAATGGCCCTTTTTATTTATACTTTGATTATGTTAGCCTCAATACAATATCTACATGCACCTTAAAATTCTCATCATGATTCTAACTTCATATTCCTTGGAAAAGCACATCAAATTTTATTGTGCAATCCATGCTTACATTAGATGAATATTTTTCCACCCTCTACAATATAAAATCCATATATCTATAGCCATAGAAAATTAAAACACACACCACCCTCTATCCAAATGACTATATATGTTGGTATGTTAAAATACCCCTGTTACCCTCATTATTATTTCTCAATATCCTTGTCAATTTGAAACCCTAATAAAGTATAAACTAGTGTATTTACTCACGGGTGTTCCCACCATGCTTAACTTGACTTCCTCCATAGTGATTTATGAAATCTCTAGTTAATATTTTTTTTCCAAAATTGCTACTTGCATAATCTTGCACTTCACATTTTTTTTATTCATGTAAATAATCATGTTTCCCCTCATCAATCTTTAACTATTGTTATCTTGTTTTTATTTTAATGTTACTAGTTAGAGCCTTTCCTTCTATCATTCCATCTCCCTTCACACAGTGTTATCCTCTACCAATTTCTACTTAGCTTCAGGATAGTAGATGTACTTCTTGAGGAGACACCTCCTCCTAGTCATCTTCAATGTCAATCTATATTATTTGACTTTCCTCTCTATTAAACCCCCTCAAATGCTCCAAGTGTGAAAATAACCTATGTACCTCCTTAATTAACCTTGTTCACATCTTTACAAGTTCTACAACTACCTCTTATGATTCGCATGCCTCAGTATTATGCCATATTAGCGTATTTGGATGATGTTGAGAATGAAATGAAGATAGCAATGAAAGAAAAAATAATATAAAGATGTTGCAAAAATCATAGTCATATAGTGAAACACAAACACTTCTAATAAATGAACAGTGAAAACATTGCAATATACAAAGCAATACAATGTGGATAGAATGACACCAACTTATCTCTAAAAAGAGATGTATCTTCTATGCTTATTTCGAAAAATGTCATAATAAGAGCCTAAAAATATATTTTATAAAGGCCAACAATCCCTATGAGGAAAAGGACCTTAATATGCAAGAATCCTAACCCTAGGACAAATTTAGAATTGAGCGAGAATGTTGAGTTAAAAGAATTTGAGTTGTCCAAAAACAAGGGCACCCTTTCCAAGGCCGTAAATTTAGATTATCCTTCTATTTTATCTTTCTTATCTTACTAAAAAGAAAATTAAAAGGTTGAGTTAGGTACTTGGGGTTGCAGATATTTGGGGTGAAAAATTGTGATTTCTGGGTAGTTTAATGAGATATTCCCTAGTTGCACAAGTTAAAATCACAAAAAAGAAAATTAAATAAAATTTTAAATTTAAGTTAAGTTAAAACTAAAAGAAATAAAATTAAGTTTAATTTTAAATTTACTTTATAACGAGACGTGCATCTTTGAGGTAACCTAATATCACTATGAAAGGTCACCTAAGTTTCTCATTTATACACACTCATCCTACACTCATCACACACTTGTCACACATATTTCACTCTCACACATATGGGGTAATCTAAAGAAGAGGTTGAAGTTTCTAATAAGTTGATTTTTTTTTATGTATAATTACTTAATGATATTCATATATCATTGAAAGTGATTATCAGATGCAGAAAATTGTGCGTTTATAATTAGCACTTGAAAAATCAAGAGAAATAAAATCTTGAAAGGAAAACTACTTGTTAAATTTTTGGATTGTTACAATCTTTATGTAACAACATATTTACTTTTTACTCCTACCTAAATGTATGCAAAGAATTCCATAAATTATGGTGGACAATAAATTTGTTTAAATAGCATAACATAAATAATGTAATCCATGTTTATTTTTTACTTCTAAATTTATGCAAAGAATCACATAAATTATGCATGAACAATTTAACAAAGTCAAACACTAGGTGGGTGGATTATAATCTAATTCTAATGGAGTAAAAAACAAATGTTAATGTGTGCAGAAATTTAACCTCATGGCACTAATGAGTAAATTGTTAAAGAATATGTTTGGGGTGAATAACTAAATAGGTCCACCAGTGTTCATAAAAAAATAACCTAGGAGATTTAAAGGGCATCTCAGAGGATTCTCCCGGGATCGAGCAATGATGTCAGATAGGCCTAAGAAGTTTGGAACATTCTAGTGCGACTTGAATTTGGATCAGTTGGTCGCTTGGATAAGATGAAGTATTCATGATTAATTGATATCATAGAATATGCTTGAACTAAGTTTTAGAAATCAGAGTAGAAATACTAATATAAGGGCTCACGTTCAGGCCTTGTTGAGAAGTTTTAGGAAGAATGTTGAAATATACTCTAGATCTAAAGGGAGATAAGGAGAAAGGTTTCCAATTATGTGATTCATAAGGTGTTGATGAAATTATTAAGGTTTGTAAACCATAGAAGACTATAAGTCTTGGATAAGAAATCCCTAGGGTTTGTGGATAAAACCCTATATCTAGACCTATATCGATGTTTCAGTTGAATGAAGAAACCCTATCTCATTACTAAAAGGAAAGGAAGGCAACATGTTAATGATGAGGAAAAGGAAGAAAGTTCCTATCTTGATGAGGTTTCAATGCTTCATGCAAGAAAGCAAGAATCAAGAGGGAGTTGAAAATTCCCTACAATCCACAAATTAAAAGGACCTCCTAATGAGGGTTGCAGGTACATTGTGAAGGCCTCCAAGGCTCTAGTAGCAGATGAAAGCATCGGCAAGGAAGAAGAAAAGTTTATGAAAATATGGTTCTCCCAGGGTGGAGCGAAAACTTAGCTAGATATATTTATGTTCAAGAGGGATAAATGTAACAAGATATCTAAAACCATGCCCAATGACTAAAAGATCTTCTAGTTCAGAGGGAACAGATAGTTAGGTAGAGTGGAATGATGCAGACTATTGAATATTGAAAGGGTCTCTCATGATGATGAGGAGTAGAAGGCTCCCAAGGATGTAGATTCAAGTCCTATGGTACCTGTAGAACATCCTTCAAATCACGAGAAAAATCCAGAAGGGTCCATTAAGCTAGTGGAACCACTTAGGGTCAATGTTCCAGAATCCAAGAAGAGGTTGACATGGATTTGAAGTATATTAAAGGATGTAAAGGGACATACATATCCTCGTGGAACCTTCAGGGAAAAAAAATATCCTAAGAAGTACCCAGGATATGCAGAAGTGATGAGTAACATCATTGATTCTAAGCCATCCAACTATAAGGAGGCAGCAGGCCAACATGTTTGGAAGGATGCCATGATGAAAGAATATTAGTCCATCTTGAAGAATGATGTGTAGGAAATTGTGTTGAGACATGAGGGGAAGTCACTGGTGACTTCCAAGTTGATCTACAAATGTTAAGGTGTGGAGAGATTTAACCTCATGGCACTAATGAGTAAAATTTTAAAGAATATGTTCGGGGTGAATAACGACATACATCCACTAGTTTTCATAAGAAATTAACCTAAGAGATTTAAAGGAAATCTTAGAGGCTTTTCCCATGATTAAGTAATGATGTAAGATAGGGCCAAGGGACCATGCTAATTCCACTTGAAGTAGGATCAATTGGTAGATTGGATAAGATGAAGTATTCATGATTAATTGATAAAATATAATATGGTTGAACTAAGTTGTAGAAAGAAGAATAACAAGACTAAGATAAGGGTTCATGTTCAGGCCTTGTTGGAAGTTTAGGAACAAAAGTGACATATACTTTAGAGAGAAAGGGAGCTAAGGATAAAGGTTTCCAATGATGTGATTCATAGGGTGTTGATGAAAGTATTAGGGATTATAAACCATAGAATACGAGAAGTATTAAATAAGAAAACCCTAGGGTTTGTGGATAAAAACTAAACCTAGATCAGTTTTTATGTTGAATGAAGAAACCCTATCTCATTCCTAAAATGAAAGGAACACAACATGTTTATGGTGAGGAAACGGATGAACATTTCTAGCTTTATGAGATTGCAATACTTCCTATAATAAATCAAGAATTAAGAGGGAGTTGATAATTCCCTACAATCCTTAGATTAAAAGGACCTCCTAATTAGTGTTTCAGGTACATCGTGAAGGTTTCCAAGGTTCTAGTAGCAAATGAAAGCATAGGGAATAACGAAGCAAATTTTATGGCTATAGGATTCTCCCGGGGTGGAGAAAAAACTTAGATAGATATTTGTGTTCAAGATGGAGAAATGGAACAAGACATCTAAAACCATGCTAAACGACTAGAAGAGATTCTAGTTCAAAGGGAAAAACCAATTAGGTAGAGTAGAACGATGTAGTGTATTGAATATCAAAAGTGTGTCTCATGATGATGAGGAGAAGAAGGCTCCCAAGGATGTATATTCAAGTCCTTTGATACCTGTAAAACATCCTTCAAATCAAGAGAAAAATCCAGAAGGTTCCATTAAGCCAGTGGAACCACTTAGGGTCAATGTTCCAGAATCCAAGAAGAGGTTGACATGGATTTGAAGTATATTAAAGGATGTAAACGGACATACATATCCTTGTGGAACCTTCAGGGAAACAAAACATCCTAAGAAGTACCCAGGATATGTAGAAGTGATGACTAACATCATTGATTCTAAGCCATCCAGCTATAAGGAGGTAGTAGACTGGCATGTTTAGAAGGATGTCATGATGTAAGAATATAAGTCCATCATTTAGAATGATGTGTAGGAAATTGTGTTGATACATGAGGGGAAGTTAGTGGTGACTTCCAAGTTGATATACAAGATCTAACATGTAGCACATGGCATCATAGCCTAAGTACAAAGTGAGATTCATGAAAAGTATGTTATCCCATAAACAGGGAGAAGACCGTGATAAAAATTTGCTCCAGTTCTTAGGTACCTTGGGTTTTTATGAGCTTGTAATCTTGTTGATGACTTATTCTAACATAAAGGAAGTGACAATGGTAAAAATATTTTCTTCCATGATAGAGGGAGAAACCATAATCACAATAGGAAGCATTACTTTAGTTTCAGAGGAAGATGACCTTAGGATTCAAGATAAGGGATTTAGATTTGATGCATTACTTCGTTGGTCAAGGGAAGTATACTATTGAGATCCTTCAAATGATGAACTGCAATATTTTCAAACTAGATTCTTAGAGACAGGAGATATCTAACAACAATATGCTCTTTGTGAGTGGACCATGCAAGACATCATATGTGGTTTAGTTACTAGGAAATAAAAGTGGTAAAGGGAGTAGCTAGAATTGCCACAATATAATATATTTCAGTGTCAAAGAGAGCACCCATTAAGGTGACTGGAAATAAATTATGGTGATAAATATAGTAAATAAAGCCATTTGTTTATGATTGTGCCAAGGGATGTGACACAACATGTGTTGAGGTATGGTATGATATAGTTGGATATGGATTGAGATATTTCTCAAATAATGAAGTGCAACTGTTGGGATATACAAATTATAGTTGAGTAGGGAGAGTCAAACACAGGAAGAACACATCAATATGTTACTTCAGTTCGATCTCTATAGGTAGTAACATCTATCACACTCAACACTATAGAGACTAGTATATTGCATCTAGTGTGGTGAGTTGTGAAGAATTGTGGCTTCAAAAGTTACTCGTAGGATTGTTTGACGAGGTGCAAGAGATAACCATGATGACAACTTGAAGCACATTGAGATCAAGTACCAAGAAATGGTACAAAAGGGAGTAGTGTGGCTTTGATATTTTTCTCATGATGAATAGGATATTGACATTCTCACAAAATCCTCTGTCTCAAGGCGAAGTTTGTATACTTCAGGGACAAGCTTGGAGTGATTAAGAATGTTTCCCTTAGTTAGAGGGAGCGTTGATGTCGTAGCGTCAAGGGAATTTTATCTCCCTAGTTAAATATTATTGACAGGTAAAGGATATTGACTAGGGGCCATGTAATGTGTCTAGTGAAACTGACACAGGTAGCATCAAGGCCTAGAGAGTTTCCCTGATCTGAGGTTACCTAACCATATTGCCAAGGGTTACTTGGTTAGTGGGTTAAGTGAGTGCCTTATAGCATCAGGCAGGTGGTTTACCATTCAATAATGTGTGACAACATGTGGGGATAAGAATTGGCCTAGCGTTTCACCATTGTATTCCAAAGTAATTACTTGGTTGATTGGTGACCCAAGGATTAGTTTTTGTTTTCACTCCGGTCAAGGGGTTACTAGACCATATTTCCAAAGGTTATTTGGCCAGTGGGTGACTAGTTCCTTTATATTATGTTGATGTGGGATGATTTCCACATGGTTCTGGAATTGAACATAAAGTGGATGGATTCATCAACATAGCTAAGCTCATTCAATTTTTTCTTAGGATGGATAAATTTTTCAACAAAGAGATAAATTTGAATAAGTTAAAGTGAATACCTCCATACTTAAGAGGGAGTGTTTATTTTTAGGTAGATGCGAGAGATGTTCCCTAGCCACACAAGTATGATCACAAGTAGACATGTTGGGCTTGATATTATTATTGATGGATATATGATGAGTATTGGTTGACCTTGTTATTATATGACTTGTTTCTTACCAGACTAGAAGGCCTCAAATGATAGAGGAAGTAGCAGTGGCATGAGGACTTGCTTCCCTAATAGAGGGAGTAGTCAAGCCCTGCTTCAGTGTCGAGGGAGTTGAGATAAGAGTTTGAGATGAAGGATAATTGGTTGGGTACATTAATTCTTGGGACTATATATGTGAAATAATTTGGATGAGATATTCCTAGGTCAAAGAAAGCATATTATTATTATCCTTCAAATATTTGAGATAATGGACAACTAGACCTTGGCAACTCCCATTGTAACCAATTTTCAGCGAAGTTGATATTTGACGAAGTCAAGTTGAATACCTCCCTAGATAAGAGGGAGTGTTTATTTTTGGATAGTTGCAGGAGGCATTCCCCAACTACACAAGTTAAAATCAAAAGAAAGAAAGTTTAATTTAATTTAAGTAAAAATTAAAAGAAAGAAAATTTAATTTGATTTACAAAGAGACATGTATCTTTGGGGAAACCCAATATCGCTCTAAAAATTCACTTGAACTTATTGTTTACACACACTCATCCTACATGTTTCACGTACTTATAACACACATATTTCTCTCTCTCATACATAAACTTGTTGTATGGGGGATGATATTAACTTTTAAAAAATTCAGAAAGGATTATTTTAATGGTTTGAGTAATTGAGAATTGAAGTTAATACTTACATAGTACCTCAAAAAACCAATATTTAGTTGATTTTATTTGATTAGTTGCATGTGTGAATTATATAAGAATATATTTAACAAGAATACATACTTTGGGACAATTTCTAATCAACTATGAGAGGGAAATAACTAATGATATGTCCTAAATAGTTACAATGAAGAAGAGTAAACGTAAGTTGTGACTACCTCAACATTATAAATTAAGCGGAAATAAGATAAGGAATATATTTTTCCTAAGATTGAATTTAAACATATTTAATTAAGAAATTGTCGAGAGTCTTCTATAATGAAACATAGTCAATAAATTCGAGAAAGAAAACATGGGAAATATATGTACATGTCATATTATGGTAAACAAGAAAACCTTATGTGTGTGAGTCTAAATGGAGAAAGGATTAGATTGTTAATATAAAATAATGAGTGAAGCTTAAGTGTGTGTATCATTATTTTAAGTTAACAATTTAATTCTTTCTCCATTTAGAAGAAAAAAGAACCTTACAGAAGAAATATGGATCCATCCCCCAAATTATAACTCACTACTAGAGATGGAGATTAATAAGTTGCAATAAATTTATTTAGAAATTATCAGTATGAGCTTATGATCTATTGGCGAACCTAGTACTTAATTAGTGAATACTATACTTCAAAATAATTATGAGAGATGAATATAGTAATATTGTAAGTTAAACATGGTATACACAGTCCACCTTAACCATAGGTTGAGAAAATGGAAGTATCTAAAAAACCTCTGAACATAGTGGAACATAAATAAATTAGGTAGTGAGGAAATTTTCATCAAAAAATAGTAAACACTTGTGGGTAATTAGGAAACATGGAATAATTTTAGTATTCCTAACACCTAAAAAGATTTGATCATTTTCTTTGGGTCTTGTACAGTGAGTTCATTGGCTATAGTAAATTTATAATTACTTATATATAGTAAGGCAGTTGTATTAATTTAGATTAATTTTGAAATAACGCTATAATGGTTTTAGATATATTGAAATTTTGAACACAATATGATATCGTGGAAAATATATGGACTATCATAGAGAGCTTATGGAATATAAGTCCAAGACTTTAGAGGGACAGTAAAAGCTAGAATTATGTTGAATAGATATATAGAAGTATTGTAAGAGGTAATGTGAATTATTATTTTATCTTTGTGTTAGGTTGTTAAGAACAAAGAACAAGATATTACACCTTATGACTAAGAAATTCTTAGTCTCTTTTATTAAGTCGCAGCATGTTAATATCATTCAAATATATTAGAAACTAGTTAACGAATTCAAATACATGCATTCAGTAGAGCTACTAGAGAAAGTAAACATTCATGACAATATTAACTATAGATAATAGTAATATAATACACTATCAAGAAGTAAATTATATGTGTGTTACTGTAAGCACAATGCAACAATACAAACTAATAACAAATCTGAAATGAATATTTAAACCATGTGTGTGTGTGTTTATATATATATATATAGTCACTTTTACATATATATGATAATGTCAAAATTTCCTTAAAACATAGGCTTTCATCTTGTAGTTTTGTATAATTGTAAATCAATAAATGATGTGATTAGCCTAGAACTTAATAGAATATAACAAGTCCATAGGAAATCGTGTAGCCATTAAAAGCTTCGCATACATCTCAAACATACGTATGAATAAACACTAACCTAGGAAATGAGCAAAGAAGCCTCTCAGTCTAACATGTAGAGGATAACTATTGAAGACACATAAGGCTAGCATAAGCATAATATTGATGATTCATACCTGTGATAAGAAAAACCCTGAGATGAAATTAGAACAAACTAGAGTCCCAAAGTATAAGCTAGACATATAATGAATGAAATTATATTTCAAAGAGAAAAGAGTGATTGTTTACCTGGGGTTACAAAACACAATGTCCTCCAATGATTTATCCCTATAAAATCCATAAAAAACACAAATTATTAGAGGGAAATGAAGATGGAATTAAATAAAATATGAAAGAAATGTAGGAGAATGATTTGGAACTTTTCCATAAACAACTATGGAGAAGAGGGTAGTAAATATTCAAGGTTGATATCAAACCTTAGATACCTTCATGAAAGCCGAGAATACTCTTTTGATAGTCATTAAGGGTATGTCCAAGAGCAAGAGCATAACTATAAAAACGTAATGAGGTTATAGGTTGTGACTAAAAGCAATAATTTCGAGCAACCTAAAAAATGCATAAGGAATTCAATCCAATTTTTGAAAGAAGGAGTTCAATCTAAAATATAATGATGAAATGTCAGTGGATCCATCACTTACCAATATGCTATAAAAACCCCAATTCATGTAAGATTCAAAGCACACTTTAGCCGCACCAACGTCTATCCATAGTGAACAAGAAACGTTGTAAAAACCCAGAAGACGGTATGGAGTATATGAACTCCAAAGAATATAAAATTTCAATAGAGATGAATTCAAAGAAGTAAGAAAGGTGAGTTCCTTTGTGGCCATTACAGCTAAAAAGGGTTCGAACATATATTTTTACAGAACCTTAGAGTACCTACAAAAACTTTAGAAAATATTGTAGAGTTAAATAAAGAAAACCTTTAATAAAAAAAGAGAATTGACAGTGTACCCTAGAATTACAAATTGGATAGACAATGACAGATGGATGATTTCCTATGTGCAAATAAATCCATTCAACTAATGTGGAATGAGAAGATGGCATCAAGAAAATACCTGGAAGGTATAGCAACATAGAGTGACATCTAGCCGCCAAAACAAAGGCCACATTCACAAATGCAACCAAGGTTAGGGTTTTCCACTCTTTTGAAAAACCTAATTTATTCTTTCCAATGATCACCGTAAATCACAACCGTTCATAGTGGGTGGAGCAGAATAGTCATGTGTAGTCACATGGGTAGGGCCAATGTGGCCTATGCTAAGTGGGGCACATGCACATTAATAGAATATGATTCCATTTGTAGAGCGCATGTAGGAAGAAATATGTATGGTTAGGTTATGTAACCTAGGAACTCAATTTAAATGAATAGGAAATTTATAAACCATGATTTGGTTATCAAATAAGGGTTGAAATGCATAAAATAATTATGCACCACAAATAAATTGTGAAGTGAACTATTCTACTATATGGTTCGCAAGAGTGCCACATATCATGTTGATAAGGGTCAAATAAAGGATGATATGAGGAAAGGAACAAATGAAGAGTTTTCGTTCCTTCTAGAGATATTTCATAATGATAACAAAATGGAGATAAGAAAAGACAAGGATTATAACCCTAGAGACATATGTAAATTATAGTCTTAGTGGCCATGTTAATTCACTTTAATTATTGAAATGTGTATACAAAATGCTAAAGTAATGGTAGGAACAAAGATATATTTATTAATTCTATCATAAAGAAGAAGAAAAATTGGTATGTATGAGAAGGTATGTTATATTTGGTATCAAAGTTGTAGGTTCAAAATTTAGGCCTAAGTGTCAAACCACAATGAAAATTATTTTGCAGAAAATGTTATGTTTAAGAAAACTAATTTTTATTTCTTGTAATGATGTATAGTAGTAAGAAAAAAGAGAGTATAGTATGGCAAAACCTTTTTCTAGATTTCGTGGTGGAGGAGAAAAAATTTGGGTTCAACTGGGAGAAGAAAATGCACCTCCAACAACCTAGTTTATGTTGGGTTGTGATATATTCTTTCCGCGACTAGCCCACATAGTTAAGCGGGGGGTTAGAGGGGGGCGGAGCCCCCTTCGTTGCACCAATTGCATAGCAGAGGGGGTCAAAGGGGGTTTGAGGGATGCAAGTAAACCCCCTCTATGGGGTCAGGTAGCCCCGGAAAATTTTGTTTTTTGGACCTATATAGGTTGGGTGGACCTACCTATATGGTTTTGGCATGATTTCGCACATGGTTTGGACGCGATGGTTTTCGGCCCATGGTATTGGATGCTTCGGCATGTATAAATATGTATTGTAACATTGAAAGGAACATAATGAAAAATCAAGCTGGTAGTCTCTATTTTGGGATCCAGGGGAAAATCTCTATGTATATTTGTTTTATGTGTTATGCTCTTGCATTGTTTATTTTCTTTGTTTTTAGAATTTGTATCCAGGTAATTTCTGTATGGGGTTAAAACCTACAGTTTCTGGATATTGTAAGAGATTTGGGACAAGAATTCGCTAGCATCAGGAATCGCCATGAATGCTTGTTGAAATCAAGTGAAGAGTAGGAGAAGCTCATAAAATAATTGATTGTAAAGTAAATACAAAAATCTCTAGAAACAAAGGTAGAAGGGCGCAGAGAAGATGCTTTATAGCAAAAAAATATCGAGAATGAACCTGATAAGTCTAAACATAAATATGAAAAATATAAAAGTGAAGAAGGCTCCGATAAAAAATCTCCAAAACCCACTAAATTAAGAAGGAAAAATAAAACAAAACTCCAATGAGAGTTCAAAAAGATAATACCACCTACCTTTGACAGAGAAAAATAAGAAGATGCAAAAGCCTAGTTGTTGAACATCATATAATATTTTCATGTATGTGAATATTCCAGTTATCTCAAGGATAGACTGGCAGTATATAAATTACAAGGAAAGACTACATTATGGTGGGAAGAAGCAAAAATAGTGTCGATGAAAAGATAGTCTACTAGAAAGAATATCAGAAACAATTCAAAGCAAAATATCTAACTGAAATATATAATAAAGTTAGAGTTGAAGAGATTCATTAGTTGAGGTTAGGGTAGCTAAGTATGGGTGAGTTTGTAGAAAAATTTAAAAACCTATTAACATATGTTCCATACATTAAAGAAGAAAAAGTGAAGGTGCATTGAATTTTGAATGGCCTTCCACTCTCATACAAAGAAAGGATTGAATTTGATAATCCAAAGACCACAAATGAAGCTATAAGAAAAGAAAGGATTTGTTAAAAAAAAATTAAACAGGAGGTTGAAGCCTTAAAATCCTGGTCTAACAAAGAGAAAAATAAATTTGGAATTGGAATTAAGAAGCCAAACTCTTTTATTCTGAATAATTTTGGAAGAGACCATCAATAAAAAAGGTTCAACTAGAATAACCAGCCACACCCTACACAGTCTCAGATTGGTTCCAAAGAAATTGATCTGAACACAAAAGGGATGAATAGCTTAACAAAAAGAGAACCTTTAAAGCTATGGAGAACCCCATCTATTTAGGAACTTTCCACATAACACCATACCAGTTCAAGCATTACAAATTTTATAAGAGACAACTATAGTAAATGACATAGACAAAATTATCTGAAAATTAATGTTTCTCTAGAAGAAAGACAAGTTGAACATGAGTCAACTATGATTGAAATTGAAGGTATTGTACTAGTCTAGCCTATATCTATTTTAGTAGATCTAGGAGCTAGTTTTAGTTATGTCAATCCAGGGGTTGTGTAAAAATGAAAATTGAATGTTTCAAATTTTAATATTCACAGTTAGTTCGGCTAACTACAAGCACAAAAGGAAAACTAATTAATTGGATAAAATAGTATCTTGTACAACTAAATGGATGTAAAACATAATTAAATATAAAGATAATACTTTTAGGTTCCTGTGACTTGCAGATAGGAATGGACTGGTTGGAGAAAAATATATTTGTAATAATTTTTTTAGAAAAAACTATTACTGATGTAACTGAAGAAGGAAATGTGCAATTAATTAATGGCATACCTAGGCCTATCTCCATCAGAAAAATTTCAGCCTTGTAGCTGAAAATATGTGCCTAAAAGGGTTGTAAACTATTTTTTGATAAAGTAGAAGAAAACACATAGAAAACAAATGATTAAAAAAAGAGGATCTAGCTATAATTAGAGAATTTAAGGATGTTTTCCCCAAAGCAATTCCAGGATTACCACCAAGAAGAGACATAGAATTTACAATTGACCTGGTATTGATGGTGTTGGGCACGCCAACATTAAGGGGATCTCCCCGGTATGAAGGCCCAACTAGATCTCACAACATTTGGAGTAGAAGTCCCATTCAGTATGATGGCCCAGTTGCCATTATCCTAAAGATATGCCTTAGTTCTTGCTTGTCAGCACATGAGAGTGGTATACTTAGTCTTCAAATAGTGAGGTTCGTGTGCCTGGTGAGTGCTTAGTCTAACTTGTTTCTACGTTATTTCACCGCAGAGGGAGAGGGTGAGAGTGAGTCTCAAGTCGAAAGGGAATATTCCCAACTCTGTTAGAGACACACATAACAGTAGGACATGCACAACTTCCAGCGGAGTAGCCCACATGGATGCGGCAGTCACAAACACAAAGTGAACAAATAGCATGTACAACACCCAGCGGAATATTCCACATGAGTGTGACGGTCGTTATAACAAGTTAACTACAATGAATATGCCAAGTGTCCGACGGAATAGTCCACACGGGCGAGACAAAATTTATAACTGATACAACACATTTTCAGCAGCATATGTACTAAAACAACCAAAATAGTTCAACTGTATTAATACATGTTAAAACAACATGCATTACAAGCATCCAAAGAATAGTCTTACAAACGAATACAATACATGTGTGAAAATGTGCTGGCCTGTTAACAAGATTCTGAATTAAGTGAAAGTTCCAAGACACATTTGTACACCATACATCCCTAACCCCAATAGCAGGGCATTGGAGCCACTGCTCACTCCTCAAAGAAAATACTACAAAATCTCAAGGCTATGTTGGAGGAGCCAAGGTGAAAATTCCTTTGCAGGTACAAACGAAGGGTATATATAGCCAAGGGTGAAACTGACCCTTGTGACTATTTGAGTTCCCTCATGACTGTTTGACTTACATGACTCTTTGACTTCATTCTTGGGTCTCTTGGACTTCCACGTTACATTACATTGATTACACAGTTATGATCTAAAATAGTGATGTGGCCGAGGTGACTCATGAACAACTCGACATGACACGACTAGTATGCACATACTGGCTGTGATGTTCATGTCGAGTTGTTGTGCTATTGAGTGATGAGTATGCTCGTGGTGTACCATAGCTTCACCTCCGCATGGAAAAGTGCGTGGAGTCTTCAATGGTATTGGTGTTCGCTTGATGGTTCATGCATGTGCACGTGTCTCCTTCGCTTGCTACTAGTATGCTTCATATGTTTGTCCAACCATGAGCAAGTCTTCTAGCATGCACTCCTTGTTCACCCTGTTCATTGTCACACCATGTCTCATCCATGTACCTATTTCTTCAATCACTCATGATGAGACGACATCAAATCCAAATATCCCCTAGTCTACCATGATCCATTGTCTTTCGTTTTCAAGTAAAGTTGACCGGGAGAGAGGAAAAGGCTATACAACTACGCAAAGCACATTTTAGGCCAGGATACGAGGCTCCTGAACACTATCAGGAAAAATTGCGTAGAAGTCACTAAGAGGCTAGGTTGAGTAGTCTGGGACAATAATGACATCTACGAGATCTGGCTCAACTAGGAGGAAAAACTGCACAATTTTTCCAGGGAAGGCAGTGCGGGCAGCACGAGGCACTGGCAGTGAAAACTTTACATATTTCCAGAGGAGGCCGGGAGTGGGCTGCGGCATTTTGCTAGCCAAAACTATGCAGATTTGGGAGGAAGTCATGCAGGACATGTCTACGTAGTTTTCGGGTTGAGTGGGGTGTCGATCAACTCGTGGGCAGTCCAAGGAAACTGCACAATTTTCAGGAGGAGCAGCATTCGAATGGCAGGGGGACTGACTGACAAAAACTACGCAATTTTCTAAGGTAGTGTAGTGACAGGAAGCGGGTGCCTTTCCCTCTTGTCTGCGTAATTTATTCAATCAATATAGGAAGGGAAGCTTACACCTTCTGCACAATTTTTGGTAGGAGTGAAGCCCGGAGTCACTGCCTAGTGAAATTATTGGTTGACCAGTGGGAGGCTTGATGGATAGGCTTACGGGAAGTGCAAATTGAGATAGCTTCTTGGGAAAATTTTGCATTGTTTTGGGTGACAGTAAGCCAAGTCAATTCCAAGATTGTAGAGTGTAGAATACTTGGGAAGTAGCCTCAAGCTCTGTGCAATTCTGGGCAACAATGCTTGGTCACTGAGGGTTGAGATTGCACATTGCAGCTTAGTGGAGGTCCAGCTGATGGAGGGTGGTCCGGTCGACAGATATTTGGCAAAATGGTTAAGTGTGTGAGCGAGTGAGCTCATGTATACATGACCTTGTGAACACACACTCGACATGACTTGACGACAAGACACCCCTAACCAACAAGACAACATGTTCTCAGTTTGACTGAATATGGAACTGTCTAATGGTGAAAATGGCAAGTGTGACACTTCAGATAGACCTTCAGACGACCGTGTCAACACTTGTGCGACAATGCTTACAACATCGTGTGTGAGTGTGATAGATGTTTACATAGCGAACACAAGTCATGCACAAACCTTCAACATCAGCAGAACAAGGTCACAAGCATGACACAACGATCAATATGTTGAAGATGACAGTTGGTCAAACAAGCAAAAAGGAAGCAAGACATGTAGAGGAAACAAATGAAATGACTTTTTGGTGTTTGCACACAAGCATGTTACTGAAGACATGATGATATGAAAATGAGAAGAATTCTTGCAAACTCAACTAAGAGATGTACTTCTAAAGGTTTTCTTTACTTACCATACTTACCCTTAAGATGATCATGCATCTGACGGAGTTTGCATGCGGTCCTCATCTTTTGCGATAACTTATTTTCTTCGTTCTTCTCCTCAAATCCTTGGGAGTGATATTATCATGTCGCCTTTTTCCTATAGTCACTTAGAGGTATATCAATGTTGTTTCAGCGGCTAGTGACTGCTGCTAGAACGAGGCCCTCGGATGCCTAACTGTGCAGTTTCTACATGCAAGACAGACAGGGAAGCTTGGACAATACTGCACAATTTTGAGGCACAAGACACTGTTGCGGGGTGGGGGTCCTAGGAGGAAACCTCTACACAATTTCTAATTTCTAGCTACCTAACTTCTCTGCACATTTCTGGAGAGCATTGTTGGTTTCCTGACTGCTCTGTGCATTTTTCTGGAGAGTAGTGTTGGCTAGGGTCTCTACATACTGTGGGGTTTCAGCAGGTAAGGGAGGAAGCTTGATGGTTGTAGAAGCAAAGCACACAGTTCCAGGAAGTTATATGAGGCTAGGTTTTTCGAGAAATGGCTAAGTGTGATATCAGTGACACAGATGTAAATAGTGATAGGACTTGACTGCGATCACACATGAACACTTAGTGATGCAACATAGACCATCTAGAATGTATAAAACATACTTTTCTTGATGCAACAACCTTCATGACAAGAGTGTGTGAAGTGAGTGTGAAACATGTCTATGTCATGATAGCAACTCATGTGCACATGCTTTCCCTTGAAGCAAAATGACATTCCCTTTACATGAAAAAAAACAATCCCTATTCCCAAATATGACACACGTTGCATAAAGATGAGAACATGGACAACTCTTAAGACCAAGGAGGGGGGAGCTTGAGATCATGTTATGAAACCAGCTCAAAACAATATAGAAAAGATAGATTAATACCTTAAAAGTAAGCCTCTTCGTGGGGGCAACCTCCTTTACATTACACAAATGAATAATTCTTGCATGATACAAATGACTATACCTCCTTTCTATATATAGGAGTCTAAGGGGTCATAATAATATAATCAGAGACGACATAACAATAATAATGTAAGGGCACAATAATAACAATAGTGGCCTTCTATGGGGCACAATAATAACAATATGGGGACTACATGGGCACAAAAATATAATA
>APFE031665735.1:3334-14603 GCA_000404065.3 Pinus taeda
ATTAAAATCTCTAACAGACTCATCTTCTTTTCATAGATATTCAATTTCATCATATACCTGATCATAATCATAGCAGTCAAATTTACAAATGAAAACCGTGACAAATTGATCCCAGCTGTGAATTGAGGCAACCGGAAGGGTTCTACACTAGTTTCTAGCTTCTGCTACAAATGTGAGAGTAAAAATTCTGCATAAAATGCCTTCGTCAATTCCTTGAAAATTAGAGTTTGAAACACCTTGAATAAATTGAAGGGCATGTTTAAAAGCAGAAGAATTTCTCTTACCATTGAATTTTACCTAAGACAATAGTCTTACCACTTCGGGTGGAGTGTTGGAAGATGCACGAACATGGATGCAACTCCAACTTGGAAGTTTAAGAGAGGACATCCTAATTCAAATTTTAAAATTGAAAGCAAATTCCAACAGACAACATGTTTCAGGTCCTCCTTCTAGCGCCAAATATGTTGAAGGCCCCGAAAATCAGATCTACAACAAGGGGGATACCCACCCGGTCCGGACCTTGGTTGGTAGCTCCTTATCCGTTTGGTATAGCGGGTCCGACTGGGGATATGGGACCAGTTTCCCAATTCAGTGTGTGTGTGTGAGAAAGAAGGGTATTTCTGTTCTAAATGGAATACTTATGTTCTAATCCTAATCTAATGTTATGTTGTTGCATTCTAATAAACAGAAAAACATCAAAATTTATGCTAACCCGGGGTGTGATCTTTTTTCTATGCAATCTAAAAAGCTTTCAAACAATAATTGGTAATAAAGATCATTCAACTATTATAAGAAAAGAATTCAATAAAGATGAACTACTTCGTATAAGAAGTTAGACGAAACCGTCGTGAAAAACTTATCGCATAAATGAGCTATTCATACACTAAGCATAAATAAATAGCTATCACCGTACAAAAGTGCCAAATGATAACTCAGACATCCATGTTGTAATATATTAACAACTGAAAACTGAATATCACTTTAACGCATAAGCAGAAATGGTTAAGAGATAAAAGTACCATTTATAACTAGTCCTACTCATGAAGCTTCCAAGCAAAATTGAATTATCCTTCTCCTTGATTTTAAATCCACTAAGAGTACAGAAGTGCAACATCAGTAGCAGATATCCAAATGCAAAATCAAATAAACCATGTTCCATTCATTCATCAAACCTCCTCTGAGGGTGCAAAGTGCTTTCTGAGGGGGACAAGTTTTTGATAAATTTATGGACCCTTCTCTAAATGCATGAGAAGGGTTTAAATACTACTAACTAATTCTAAAAATAAATTATTACAAAATTAAAGGATGCAGTTTAAATGACCTTCCTCTTTTCAAGAAAATAAAACAAAATTAAAACTAAAATTAAACTATTTTTGTATTTGGTCTTTAAAATCACATGTATGCAGCATCTGTTTAAGGAGAGTCGGTTGGCTAACTTCCGCTTTTAACTGGGCTGAGAAAACAGAATCTACAAGAGCTGGCGCCATTTTCTCGGCCAAATTTATGATGCACTTAACAGTCATCCATTGGCTATGTGGCTGTACCAAGTATGTCCAGTAACAATCCCAGTTTAACTTGCTTAGCCCTTGGATTACTTTGGCCTTTTCTTGAGCTCTCTGTTTCCAATCTACCCCTAATTGTTGTACGTTCGGTAAGTATCCTGGAGTGGTCTCTGCGATCAAATTCACTCTGTGTAAATTTTCATTTACACAATCAATAAGTCTGCTGGATGTTGTGGATGCTCCTTCTGCTGCTTGTTCTGCCTCTCTGATTTCTCATCCCATTTGTTAAAGAGAATTTCCTTATGATTTTCATTTATTCTTGGTGCACCTACTCTTTTACCCTCGTCCTTTTCCTGCCAAGCCAGATATTCAGTCACCTGTTTATCAATTAGATCATAGTCACTTCACAAGTCTACCACTTGATTAGTGGTTTTATCACTGATTTCACAATAATGACTCCATTATGATATCTTTTGGCCCAATGCTTCTTGCTGTTGTAGTAATTGTTCATTCAAGGAAATGGACTTCATAATAAATTCTGTAAGCTTAGGGTCATCCTTGTGCATCTCTCTTAAATCCTGTAACTGCTTTCCTTTCTCATCCAAACTTTTCTGATACCCTATCTGCATTTGCTAGAAGCCCTGCTGCAACTTCTCAAGCTTTTTTTGTGCTTCATTATTAGCGTGGGCTTGTTGCAATTGTTGTTGCAGTGCTAGTATCTGGTCTTCCCTTTCTTTTAGCAACTGATGTACCTCAGATGCTTTGTCAATAGTCGTGGAGGCGTATGCTCCTGCGATCTGAGATAGTTTGGTGAGATTTTCAGTAGGATTGCTAGTGGGATCTTTCCACAGGATGTCTAACTGTTCTGTGTTTTGAGAGAGCGTGCTTTCCAATTTCCTTTTCTTCCTTTGTCTTTTTACTACTTCTTTGTGCTGTGGGCTATAAAATATATCTAGAGGAGGGATTTCTTCTACTTTTAGTACAAGCTCAGAGGATGGAGAAATAGGAATATGCTCCATATTCTGAGACTTCACTAAAACTGTCTTGTTGACTACTTCTTTTACTATCTGTTTGGCATTATTTAGGTTCATACATAGGTTTCATCTTTCATGATTGACAGTGGAAGGGACTAAAATATGTTTATTCATTGCAGGTGCAAAGGTTCATATTTTGTGTACATACTAGGAAAATAAAAAAATGAAAAGAGGGTATGCCTTAAAAGAATAATCAAAAGGAAAGAAAATCAAATGGTCAAAGGAATAGTGAAAATGAACCCCAAACTAAAGACCAGGAAAGTGGCCAGTCAAAATGCCACTACCTATTTTAGCAGTAACACAGTCTACAAATACTGATGCTAATCATACTTGATGGATGGCCCAACAGTCTAATCTGGACCATGCCATGTTTAAATTGCTTGTTGCATAATAGAGAATGGTTCTTGTCCAAACAGCTCAAGCTTGGTAGATGACTAGCTAGGTAGAGAAATGAAGGAGCCCAACTGCTTAATCTGGGTCCTTGGAAGAAATAAGGGTAGATTGAGATAGGAGGGCATTCAAAAGAAAAGAGAACAATCAGGGTCTGCTAATTCAAGTGCACCCACTTCAAGTGAAGAAAAAATGTTAGGGTTACTAGGTTGGGTAAGTAGTGTAAGGTTACAGAAGTGAAGGGCCATCACCAGTTGGCTTATCAAGAGCAAGAATCATTCCATTTAGGGTATTGGCACCATGGCAGAGGTTTGAGGACATAACAATGGAAGCATGTCTAATTTCCCCCTTTTTTCTCCAAACATCATTTATTAACGTCCCCCAAGGACCTTGGGATCTGCTCAAGTGTCCTGTTCCACTTCATTCCATGACAAAGTACCTGGTCAAACTATGAAGTTCAGTCAAGGGAAAGAAGCCACATTACTTGTGTAAAAATCTTTACTCTCAATTCCACTCATCTTCTATTCCTAAGTTTTACTTCTTAAAGCTTAGCATTTTCCCCTACACACTCACCTCACAATGTCATATTAACAACTAATGTATTATTTAGCTCCCTAAGCATTCCCCTTCCCTAATTCTACAAAGATCTATGTGAAAATCCCAAAACGTCTATATAAATACCCTCCCCTTAGCAATATAGCTATATAGTCATGATTTGGGGAATATTAATCCATCAGGGGTTAATATTAACCCTCCACCACCCTAAACTATGGGTTTTAAATCAAAAACTTTGGTTAAAAAATTAAAAACCCATGGTCTCCACCCTCACAACCCTTTCATTACCCTTCTGCGCTAATACATTGGTTATAATGTTTTTTAAATAAAACATTTATAAACGGGCGCGAATACATTATACCCACTACCCTAAGTTAAAACCCACCCCGCGCGCTATTTATTTAATTTATTATTTTAATGGGCGGGTCCCCGCAGCCATAAGCCATTGTCACATCATATACGCCGCCAACCATTCGATCACCGGCCCCACAGATCTAACGATGGGCAGTCGATCTCACCGTCGTACCCCCGCCACGCGTCAACCACCCGGGTTGTTTGGAGCCGCCCCCCCTCTTACCACTTACCACCCAAGGGTGCTCCGGGGAAACCGCTTACCGCCTGCCCCCTCCTGCTGATGTCATACCCACGACAGCATGACGTCAAAACCCTTGTCCACCACCGCTGCTCCACATCGCCTCCACGTCGTCCATTCGCCCACATGCCCTGCCACCGTGTCACTGCCACGTGGCCACCAACGTCAGCCGCCACGTCACCCTGCTGTACCCGGACCCACCGATGACGTCATCGCCGAAAAAGCGCCAAAAGGCCAAATTTGCATAAAAAGTCGGGAAATGACTGTTTTGTGTCATTTTCACTTGTCGTTTTGGGAGCGCTGTGCATGCGAAATACGTCGTTTACGGCCAAAATCGAGAATTTGCTCACCCAAGCTGCTGCCGCCCTCAAAGTCGACTCAAATTGCTTGCCATTGTTCCAGCTTGACACCTCCGGCACCGAAAAATCTAGGTATTTGCCACAGTAGAACTATTTCACCCATGTTTGTGCCATTTTTCTTCTAATTTCCTGTAAAAAATCTCTGCAAAGCTCCTCACAGTCGAATTATCCGCTAAAAACTACCCAAAAAGCTTGGTAAAGTCCCTACACCACGAAGCTCTGCAAAACCCGTGCCCTTCTGCGAAATTCACCATCAAAAAGTAATTTTAGAAGCCGAGCTACTGGCTAAAGCCCATATAACTGCACACTGATCCCTTTTATCAGAATTCCATTTGCAAAAACCAGCTACTTAGCTCAAAACACTCTGGTTTCTTCCAACAGAGTGCCCCACAGTTCATCAACCCTGTAAAAAGTCTCCTAATACTCTCAGAACTGCTCACTTTCAAACACAATTTAGAGGGCAGTCCTCAGCCTTTGCACTAATTCTAAGCTCAAGTGATTATCCAGTAAAGTTCAAACATGGCCACTCCATCTACTCTAGATGTTGCTCCTGTTAATACACCCAGTAAGGAGCTTGAAGCTATGCCTCTTGTGGACAGTGATTTCCTCATTGCAGATTTTGTGGCAGAGAGGAACCACTTGCAGACCTTCTGCCAGCTGAGAAACAGTCACTTGGACAAAAGTGACATGTATGGCATCTGGGAGTCAAATCTGCCTATCTATTTCTTGCCTTCTGTTAATGTCTTTCCTGAAGTCATTCACCTCTGTGCAGAAAATTATGAACAAAACTCAGAGCTGTTAAGTCTGCATCTGGGAGCATCCTCTTTTACATTACTCCTGATTCCATCAATCAGATGTTAAATTACAAGCAAACCCAGCTGCTCTACCCCTTTTCCATAAAGTACTTGCTGGATGAGGGCTCCAAGCTCTCTAGCATTGAGATTGCTGCAGTTGCCAAAACTTTCATGAGAGCAGACTGCCAACCTTCTGGGCCACCTCCTTTCCCATATGCAAATTTCAATGAGGTAGGCAAGCTACTGGTGGATATGATATCCTCTGTGCTGGGGTTCTCCACAAATGAACATGTTGATGAAATTGTGTTGGTCTTGTTATCTGCATATAGCCTTGGGAAGCCCCCTGCTATAAAATAAAATTATGCCAAGTTTATTGCCAACAAGATACATGACCAACTGCTGAGGCTGGATAGGGAAGCAATATTTAAATATTTATCATACATCTATCACCTTTTCATGTACTACCAGACAGATTGCTTCCAGTGCCCCATCAAGGAGCTGGATTCACAGGGTGAGAGGAGGTCTGTCATCTTCTGGTCTTTAGTTTTCCATCAAGTCCAGAACTCTCCCTACTCCTACTGTGAATTCATTGACCAATTTGTCTATCCAGTCACATGCCTCTTGAAAAGGACTCCTCCTACCAAATTGTCAAAAGATATGCAAAAAATCTTACAGCTGTCCAGGAATTACAAAATAGGTGACTGGTATTTATACCAAAATCACACAGTCATCATGATCTATGGCTGTGAGCTCTGTCCTTACAGGCTCCCAAGATATGTGCCTATGAGATTGTTTTCCTTGGAATACTATAGGCAACTCATCAATTCCGACCTTACACACTTCCATAGTGCCAAGAAGAAAGCCAACCTCAAATTCAGAGACCACCTAGGCCCCTTCATCATGAACAGGAAAGATGGTTGGCAAGAAGCTGATCAAATATTGGGGCAACAGCTTAAACTTAAAAGGAGCTTCTGGTGGGTCCCTTATGACCCTGAAGGCTTTATCAGTGTTAGGAGAGTCAAGTATAGGCTGCTAGCCTATAAACATTGTCCATATCCACAAATTGAACACTTTGCCAACCAAGATGAATTGCTGCCTGGTACATTAGTAGAAGAATTTACTCAGGAGGAGACAATGGAGCAGACTGTGAAAGATTTAGAGAAAACTCTTGACTTGGATTCTTGTCAGTAGGTCATATTCAAGCAACCAGTCCAAGTCGGAGAAGGCACATCCACTGCTGCAGCTACACAGACCACCCAGCAGGCATCTACTACAACAACAACCACAACAAAAGGCAAAGAGGTGATGGATGCACAACAGGAGATAGAGGCAGGGCAGCCCAGCACTTCAAAAGAACAAAGTCAAGGGAAAGCCCCTTTACAGCAAGCTAAAGCACCCCAAATCCTAGTTTTGCAAACACCTCTCAGTGAAGAGAGAGGTAAAAAATGAGATAGAGAGGAGGCCACACCTCCAAGTGCGTCAACACAGCAACCGAAGGCCAAGAGGCCAAGAATTGACCCTCAAACTGAGGAAGAAGACATCAGTGAGGAAAGAGCAGAAAGCCAAAGCAGAGAAAGAGAAACTAGCCAGCAGACTGCCACTAGTTCATTTTAGCAGGAACAGGCCATGCAGCAAAGTACAGAGGTATCCTCCTCAAGGCAACAGGGCAAGCAACCAGCTGGAGTCAAAGGGTCATTTATGGAAATCAAGGCCCAAAATGAAATCTTAAGAGTTCAACTATATGATCAATTCTTGAAGACCACACCCTCCAAGCAGCAGAGATTGATGGCAGCATGTGACATCAAGGAGGATAAGATGATTTTTACTCATCTTAAGCCTAAAATCCCAAAGCCTAGATCATCTGCAGACTACACCAAAACAAGTCTAGAGGTCCTCTCCAAGGACATACACCCCATGAACCAGATAGAGCTACACAAACAGACTAGGGAAATGGTGTATGCCACTCTTGCAGACAGGGCCATGCTGGCCCATCAGTTAAAAGAATCACTAAGGAATACAAATACATAGCTTGATTTGGAAAGGATGTCTTCCACTGCTAAAGACAACAGAATAAAAACGTTGGAAGACATAATCATTGATCTAGGACATGATCCTAAAGATCCGAAGGGTATTAAGGCCCTTATGAAGAAAAAGGAGGATGACATTGCTGCACTGAGAAAGCAGGCAAAATTGCCTCCAACGATTCACTCTCAAACAATAGAACTTGCACAAGAGAAGCAAGTTGATGAGGCCATGGATCTGCTTCTGAAGATGAATCAAAGAATATTGCAAATGGAAGCAGAATTGGAAAAGGCATTGCAGGACAAGCAAGGGGAGTCAACCTCCCAGCCCCCTCAAACTTCTACAACTCTTGGCCCTGTCCTTCCTACACAAGCAACAGCAGCCCCTCCTGCTATTCCAACACCTACCACAGCCACATCAGCAACAGAGGCAACAACAGCAACAACAGTAGCAGCAGAATCAAGCATGAGCATGGAGGACTTGATGAAAGCTGTCAAGGAACTTGAGGTTCAGGCGACAGAAATCAATGAAGCCAAAGATAGATTGGCCAAGCTAGAGGCCAGCTATGACAAGTCCAAAATGACAGTGACAGAGAAGCAGAGAAAGATAAAGGCCTTGGAAGCCAAAGTGAAAGCTTTGGAAAAAGAATTGCTTCTAGGCAAAACTATGGCAGAAATCAAGAAGATAATCTGGGCCAAAATTGGCCAATCAATCCATGACCAATGGAGGTCAATCTAGGAAATACATGAGCAAATTGAACTAATAGGCATAGCTCATGTTGAGATACAAAAGGCCAGAACAACACTGGGAATCATGCCTGAGCAGGCCACTAAAATGATACATTTCCTCAATACTCACACTAGGGAGGAATTGACAGCACTAGAAATAAATAGCAGAATAGAGACTATCCTGACAGCCAAAAAAGTGCTGACTTTGAGAAATTTCACTCAAACTCTAGAAAGGAAATGTCAGGATATGAAGGCAGAAATAGATGAATTCAGAGCAAAGATGACAACATTGCAAGATAAAGGACTGCCCAGCCTAGTGACTGGTACTGGACAACTACTGTCATATGATCAATACATCACAAGGATCAACAATTATGTTGAGAATCAGATCGCAACATCCACCAGCTCCACAGAAGAAGCAGGGCCTCCCTCTAGGCAGTCTCTGTATGACAAATTAGAGAATTTATTTTTTATTGAGCATGAGATAAATCATCTGTTTGAAGTGCCTCCAAATTTTTACAGATATACTGAAGCAGATGAAACACTTGTAAAAATAAGGAGACATCAGCTACCTCCAGCTGATTGGTGGCAGGCAATGCTGGAAGTACTGCCCAGGTGATTCCACTATATTATTTTTTTTTTTGTGAAAATTCAGATCTCAGTCACAGTACAGGTCAGCAGATAATCAAGCACGCAGATATCACAGGAAGCATCCGTACAGTGACTCATCAAAGCACTCAGACAACAGGCTCAATTAATGCAGATTTAAAGACACAGCTACAGCCAACTTTGCTGATCCAAAAAGTCAAAAATTGTCTAGCAGAAAGATAGCTGCCATCTCAACATTAATTGCTGTAGTTATTTCTTTCATTTACTTTTTGTAAGAGAGTTGGTGGTGTAATTTATTGCACAATAACTCACTATTTAGATATTTTGTATCCTATTTTTGTATATATATCCCCTCAAAGAACGTATTGAGGGTCGGTTGTAGTGAAACTCTCTCAGAAGAGCTGTATTGTATATCTCAGACCTTTTTTGCTAATACAAATTGCTGGTGGAGTTCTTGGTTCCTATGCTGTCTGAAGGTGGAAATGAATGACTGTGTTATGTTGCAGAATTCCTGTGTCATTTGCTAGAACAATAAGTTATTCTGAACCATGTTATTGTCTTTCTGTGTATGCAATAATTTACCTATGTTTCATGATCATAGTAAATAGGGAAAAATAATAGCTTAGGATTTGTTTGAATACACCCTATGCTCAATCTCTATTTCTAAATATGTTTTCTTCTGGATTGGCCATGGATATGAATTTTTAATTGCTCATGTCTAAACTAATTCTCTCACTGTGAATATTGTTTAAGAATTCTTAACTGCTCTTAAGCAATACTTTCATTTCTCCCCTTGTTAGCATAGTGGAAGATTCTCAATTGCCTTTCACTCACTAATCCCATAACTTCATTACCTAATCTTAAAAAATTGTTCCACAGATGCCTATCTGGCTTTGCAACAATATTCTGTCTTCATAAACATACTTCAGCAGCACACTGCCCTGAACTCGATTGCCCAATGGCCCAAACTGTTATGTAATTTATGCCTCAGCTCTGTTTGAATTCACCAACCAACCAAATTTAAAACAAACTTAGAACACCATAACTAGCCTAAAATCACCCACCAACAAAGCTAAATTATAAAGAGAGAGCCCTCCCTAGTTGCAGGTAGGCTAGGACCTGTAGCTAAAAGATTGGTTAGTGGTTACCTCAGTCGTATTCCCTTTAGGAAGCAGGGAACAACCTGAGTGATAACAACACCCTTGGAACTTCAGGGGAATTTCCTGAAGGGCACGACCAACTTGGCACCCTTGGCATCACAAATAAACTATTAGGTGTGGCACCCTTGGAACTTCTAGGGAAGTTCTTGAAGGGCACAACCAAACTTGGCACCCTTGGATTCATTAAAAATAAATAGTAACAAATAAATATAAGCAAGAAATGAAAACTAGATAAATTTACATCAAGGGTAAATGATGATTAGAAACCAAGGTAATTAAATAAAAAATAAAACTTGGAATAAGGAGGATCACGGGAAGAAATAAAATAGAGTACTTTAAAAACTACTAGGTAGATTATGTGGGTTAATTAGGTAAAATGGGAAAGACGAACATAATTGTAAGGATAAAGATTAATCCTAAACTAATTAAACCTAATTAAGAAAAGAGGAAGGTGAATTAAAATGATAATAATAAATTAAAGTTAGAGAAATGTAGAGAAGTTCCATGTGGCAAAAACCAATATAAGATTATCCATCTAAGAAATAACCTGAGTTAAATTAGGGAGTAGATTGGGGATAAAATATTGACTCATTAATTGACTTCAAGTAATGAACACAAATTAAGGAATAAAAGGGGGGAATAAAGAGACAACTAGGAGAAGGAATATGAATCTTGTTGAGGTGAGGAAAATATTAGTTTTAATAAAAAGTTAAGTAAATAATTTTGGGTGACCCTTGATGAGAGAGTGACACATGGGTAGGTGAAATAACAAACTATTTGAATATAATATATATATAAATTAAATATATATATATAATTATGCATGACATGCCAAGTGTCATCTATGATGACTCTTATAAAAGAAGGGGCAAGCCATGGGAAACGGGACTTTTAGGGGGAACCCTATTGTTGGATGGATGAGATGATGTCAGAGCAGTGATTATGAAGCTATAGTGAGTTTGGTGAGGTAGAGGATTCTAGAGAGGGGACTCTTGAGCCAAGGTGTGCTCTCCTCTACCAGTTAGTGTTTCCTCCATTGTACAACCCCATTGCAGCTCGGGGGTCCGCGGGGAAGAAGAGTACCCAAAGAGTAGGCTGGGAGGTTAACCAGTGGGTCCTCGCATTCGGATCAAGTGCGTCATCATTCACACGCGGAGGTCTCTAAGACTGTGTTGGAGAGGAGATCTCTAAGACTGTGTTGGAGAGGAGATCTCGGAATGATGGATACCTCCCATCCTCCTCACCATCTATTAAATAGAACAAAACATTGGAAGGGGAACCACATGCACACACTCCATGTGTCTGCATGCAACTTTTTTTTCTTGTTTTAATCTTTAATTTTCTTTTGATTTTTAGCTTTCTTATTTTATTTCCTTCTTTTTGATAATTTTCTTCTTTTATTTCTATTTATTCTTATTTAGAGCTTAAATATGGTTATTACTATCTTTATTTTTTATTTTTATTACTTATTTCTTTTTATATAATTTTTAATATCATTTATTATTTATTATTCTTATTATTTAT
>APFE031665735.1:18818-51893 GCA_000404065.3 Pinus taeda
GAGATGTGGTTCAATATCCACCAAAAGTCGAAGAAGTGCTTCGAGTCTCGTGATTAAAGAATCTTTTTCCCATTACAAGATTACAGTCAATCCTATGGAAAGTATAGTATCTACAAAGTGGATGCCTTTTAACCAGTTAAGGCCCATGAAGAAACTGATCATGAATAGTCCTCATGACTGGACAACATAATCGTATAGTGGAGCTTTCTGGATAAACCCACGTAAACCTTTTTATGAAAGAAAAACTAGTACTATTGGATGATTATTATATGCTTTGAACAAAGTCGTATGACCAAGCCAGTAAAACTAAAGTGACATTTTCCTTTTAATCACATTCAGTTACTATTTTCATGTCACAGTATAAAAGTTGTATTGATGTTTAGTCATAAAATTTATGAATCAAGCATAAAAAAATATTCCACACCATAAAGAAAATACACTGCCACCCGACCCAGAACTGGATCGGATGACGGGGAAGGTCATTCCTCCCCAACAAAAAAATAATCATTTTATTAATTATATGGTCTGCCTGCAAGCGCACTCGCGAAGGCAACACCATTTCAAATCCCTTAAATTACAATACAATTAGGCATAAAATTACCTGCCTAAGATAGAAAATTGTAAACTTGTCGAGAAATCTGCCCATACTGCTCAACCTCATATTATGATTTGAAACATTTAGACACCTGCAATCTTGCGATATACACTTACAAATTTACAGACAACTCCATTGTTAGGCTTGTTATATAGCTTCGTATATAGCTTTGCCGCCCACTAATGAAAATTTCATTATTTGCAATGCTACAGTCGTTCTCATATTCAACCATAGAATGTTATGAGCTCAATCAACCGCACCTCCGGTGTCCAAAATCTGCAAAAGCAAAGCGGTACTAGACCCGCAGAATTAACAGACAATGAAATGAGTGTACCCGATGAGGCACCCTATACGTCAACCCCACTGATGTAAATGGATTATTAAACGTTGAGCACAATAGCGGAATAAAATATAGATGTGGAGGTAGAACTAACTGTAAAAAGATTCATCTATCTGCAGAAAGATTCACCCATTGATTAATTGAATCCATGGAAAGTTACGCGCGATTCCTCATTCGAATTTCGTGGGAATTGAATGGTTAAATTGTTTGCAGATAGATGTGTTATCAACAGGATTTGTTCAGGACGAGATGTTGGTTCATGAATACAACGTAATTTATAAAGCTACTAATCAGAATGACTCAATGAACCTACATGAAGATAGACAAGCAATAGCCAAGTCTGTTAATGAATTACAGTTTCAAAATCAAGATGAGATAGCAATGGTCAAGTTGAACACATAGATGAGGCTTTGGTGTCAATAATAATAATATAAATGGAATTTCCATGATCAAGACATGTACGAGGACTATGATGACTAATAAAAGAAGTACCCATTATGATAATGTCACTTAATGTTCAACAATAATGATTACCACAAATTTAAAACTTGAGTAGCCAAAAAAAAAAACATGGATATGCTACGTTGAAGCTCTTCTCAGCCCAATTTCTTTGTCCACCGTCACATTGGGCTTTTCTCGAGCCATAACTCCAAATGATATACCGTAAAGGCCTCTTTGTCTGACATCAAGAAGCATCTTTATCCTAGAAAAACCAACTTCTTCAAAACCCACTATAAGAGAATCCATCAACATATTTGGACAGCGAAATTCAATAAATAGTGGAGGTGGACGGAACTGTGAAGCACATTTGTGGAACAACAGTTACACAAGGATAAGCAAGTGTATCAAGGTGTATATTCAAAAGATGAGAAAGCAACAGATGGCCCCCAAAAGAGACAAAATAGATAAAGCCTAACCAGCCAAGCTCA
Source organism: Pinus taeda (assembly GCA_000404065.3). Lineage (NCBI taxonomy): Eukaryota > Viridiplantae > Streptophyta > Pinopsida > Pinales > Pinaceae > Pinus > Pinus taeda. Next base: position 20,683 of record APFE031665735.1, read on the forward strand.
CAAGAGATGTCATAGTGGATATTCAAAAGTTGTGACAAAAAACAAAACAAGTAAAATCGCTAGCAAAACAAGCAAAATCACTCGAAGCAGATACCTTGCTTCATGCAAGAAGGCATTCAGATCTAGTACTGTCTTTAGCATCTGCAAAAACCGTTATTTCGAGAACAATCCCACCACAACAATCTTCCCTTTTGTTGACAGGGTCATTTTCAACAACACTGAGCAGGCTTAGCATTTCCAAAACAACCCTTGCTGTGTGAACAATCTAACTATGGCAGTGCTATTGTACACATTATCTAGCTTCCTTGGATGCTTTAAACCTAAACCAAGAGGAAATGTTACAAGAGCCAAGAGGATAACAGATGAATAAGTTAGTGATTAAGAAATTAACTGCAAGATATATCAAAACAAAACATGGCACTCCTATTTTCTATGCCCATATAAAGAAAGCCATTCTATGTAAAAGACTATTTGGACGATGGAATAACAGCTTTCATTGTTATTCAACTACTATGTTGTTTCATTCCGTATCACAAATATGATGATCCCTTCCATTTCACAAATACTATGCTGTACCATTCCGTGTAACAACGTAATGCGGCTCAAAAAATAATCAAGCATCCACTACAGTTGGCCGATATTTACCTCTTTCAATTACTAAAAATTTCTTCAAGACAATCGAAACAAAAATGTATATTAAACCCAAACAAAATTATGGCGTGAAAATCCTAATACCATGATTGATATAATTTTGTAGATAATTAAGAAAAACTAAATAATATCTACTGTTCATTGTTACCCTCAGAATGCAACTTCACAATACACGTATTGCTGTGGAAGGACGATTTCAATTTAACGGAAGGATGGAGACCAGAGGAATTTCATAATTGAAAAATGCAGAGAGAACAATCATTTCTGGATAAAAATTTCATGTACAAAAATAATACCACATGCATGCATACAGTGAGAGAAGAATTCCATTTCATCGAATGCAATTAAGAGGCTTTCACTTTCAGTTGAAAAACAATCACAATCCCAACATCGCAGTAACAACTCTCCACATGTATTTTCCATATCTCTATATTCCAAAACAATCCACTGTTCACAGTTGTATCACCTCAAAATTTCCTGATATATTCGGCAGATTAGTTTTGAAGAAAAACATGGCAGAATTCAAGTTCTTTGACATCAAAACTAGTTTTGAAGAAAAACATGGCAGAATTCAAGTTCTTTGACATCAAAACACTCACGGAAGCTATTTTTTAAAAAATAGTCACCATAAGAATTGCTCCAAATGTTTGAACAAAAGAAAAAATACTCTAACCATTTAGAATTTGGACAAATTTAATATGACTGAAAATTTTCAACGAAATCGCATCACCATAAATCCACTTGAACCATTGATGTCAATTTTAGAATTCATGCACCAAATTCATGTCAAGAAAAAGTATTCTAAATTAATGAGCCAATTTTTTAGTCATCCAAATTATGCTAAATCAAATGTACTTAGAACATCTCATGAGAATTTTGCTAAGCGTCAAGAATAAATGATGATGGCCGTGCTTTTCAATATGGCCGTGAATGATGTCCTCCACTGGGACGTCTATCAGGTCCACCACTACCATAATACCACAATTTTTTTTAATAAATTATCATAATTACCTCTTATTTTTATCATAACCATATCTATCTTTCGTTCTCCCCATACCCATCTCTGTTTCGTTCTCCACCATATGTTATTTCAACCAAATAAAAATAAAAATAATACCGAGGAGATTTAGGAAAAACAGATAACCAATTTAGAAAATCTAGCTTTTAAATGCCAACTTGTCTTCTGATACTTATCTTAAAGAGATTCCAATAGGAAAAAGCAGTCACAGACTTTGCCAACAAACTTTTGCTCACAGAAATCACGGAGAATAATCGTGTTCGTATATGATCTTTCAAACCCCGATCTTACCCTATAACTCAGGTAAGGTTATCACTTGACACTTATTTTACTTTAAGAATATCATGCTCTTTTACTCCTGCATTTATCTTTCCAATTGCATAAGTTTTTCCCTCGAGTAAGTCTAATAAAACAAGAGATTCCAATATTGGACAAAGTCATGCGCAATCTTAGCACATATTTGAAAATAATGCTTCAAGAATTCAAAAATTCAATGGCTCAAGGGACAGAAGAAAAACTAAAAAAAATAGTGGTCCAAATTGAAGTCACAAACCATTTGCAAAACCAAAGAAATCAATTGTTTAATGTATTTACCCTGCGATTATTCAGTCAGTTAACTGAGGGTTTTACGATCGTTTGATATAAGAATGTGTATAGTCTTACTAACGTCATCAACCAATCCTTATTTAACTAACACTTGAATACAGTGATTTCTATGCTTCTTCTACGAAAAATTAGCATATCTCAATTGCAAAAGCCTTGGTGATTTTACTAGAACGATAAGTCAACCACGATGCAACCGATTAAACATAATGTAAAATAGTATCCGACTGTGATTTCACAATGAACGCAAAGCTTACCTCAAATTCAGTTTTAATTTGATCCTACATCATAATACTTCTTTGAGCTGCACGTATTCTGTTATTTATTCAAAATCTAAAACCAATAAAAAGAATCAGCATAATTTCTATAGAAAACAGAAGCATGCCTGCAAGGGAATCCGATGTCTGAATCAAAAGCTGATCGTGGGGAGTGGAACCCAGGAGTTTGCTGGCAGTTTCCTTCCCATGCCCGAAGATAGAAAATTCTCTCAGAAGAACATCATGAGGGAACTAGAAACTACAACAATTACTGACTGGAGCAGACAGATTAGAGTGAAGCAATAAGCCATTCTAACGTGAATGGATACAAGGAGCCTTGATTTTCAAATTGATCATAGCCTATCCAATTCTCTATCACAATAAACCATTATTATTAGTTTTTTTTTTCCTCTCTAGATGACCCAAATCGTCCATTCAGTTATCTTTCGGACCCATTACATGGAAAGCAGTTTCGTTCACACCGATCAAACACCCATGTATCGTAAATAAGATTTCTTAAATACTCAACTCTTCGGGGTCATGCATAAATCGTCAAAAACAAAGTTGCTAAATTTCCCATCAAATCAAGAATAATTAAGGAGAATAGACAAATTACACCCAAATCATGAAAACAGATTTCCTTCAAACCAACACTATCAAAAGCATCTTCCCTTCATACTTTATCATGATTAAAAAAAAAGAATTCCTCGATGCCCACCTCATAAGAAGAAATTGAGAGAAACGCACACAAGTCCCAAGATGATTCAACAGGTCCAGAATCCGCATAAACAAGATCTCAATTGTATTTAAAAAATATCAATTTGTGTTATTTGTCCGTGTTTCTTGTTAAAGCCGACTCAAATCTCTAGGGATAGAAGGGATGGCATCCACCCAATTGGCAATAGGCTTTAAATTTTGCCGGACTGTTGTAACTCTGAGCAACTTGTTTCCATGTTTCATTTTGTAATTTATAAAACGCTGGCAAACCGTGGCAAGTAACACAAAAATATTGGCATTTTCAATCCTGATGAATACGTCGGCTCCTGGACTGTGGACTCTAACAAATTACAAATAAAGCAAGCAAGGCAATCAACGTAGCTGACGGAGTTGAATATTATCTTTGTAGCCAATATTTTGCAGAGAAAGGCCAGATTAACGTGATCTTCCAGTCTTTAAAAGGATTTCTTTCGCTTGCAAATAAAACATAAAAAAAAATTAGGCAAAAGAAAACAACTGAAGGCAGATTCATAACCGAAGCCCGTGAAGCTGAGACAGACAAGAGAAAAACCAAAAGCCTCGTCAAGACTCGAAAATTGCAGGGTCTTTTAAGGTTTCAGCATCAATGAATATGAACACACAGGCAAACATTAATAAACATTGGTATTAGGTTGTTTGCGAACATTTGCCACTACTATACAACACATAAATGCCAAATCTAGAGAAAATATATCAATGGCATTCTGGAACGTCCAAATTAGACCAATACAAACTACGAATCGGTTAAATAATAGATGTGAGGTTAAATAATGTATAAATTGCAAGCTTATTCTCTTTGGATATCAGGCTAGATTATCTTTGCAGATTCTTCGCAAAGATTATTTTACGTTTCTGCCTGTTTATTCTTCGTATAAATCCGAAAGGAGTCACCCATGGAACTATATAAACTCGTATATTCGATAATTAATTCAGAATTGTATATATATTTTTCTCGCCTCTCAGGAAAATGTTATGTTAAAAATATATTAAACAATTTTATTTTATTTTTTCTACTGAAATTTATACAAATAAAATTATATGGCTTTCATCAACAATTTTCCTCAAGAATTATAGAGGACAGTAAGCCCCAAATCAAAGTGGTGCCAAACTCTCACGGATTTAAAAAAAATACCAAGATTAGAAGCCAAGGGTTAACTTTCCTCCTCCGCACATAAGTTTGTATTGAGACCAAACAAAAATTGAGTTATGCCTTATACTTGTAACGACAACACCAGAGGAAGAACAAGTTAGGAATGCACATTTGAAAGTCATCAATGGACTCAACTAAGTCAAAAGTAAACCCTTGAATTCGATAGAATTGACATACCTGTGTAATAGGAGGCAACATTTAACCCAGTTGTGACATGTGGGAAACCGTTTTTAGTTTCTCTATCAACCAAGGATTAAACCAAGTGCAGTAAAATGGTTTCTCATTACCTGTAGAAATGAAGGTCACAACTCCATAGCAGTTAGCAGAGAAGCACCGAAACAGTATAAACAGAGAAAAATCAGTATGACCAAGGCGTCCACCTCCGTCACAGCTACTGCGAATGCTGGAGATCTAAAGCTGAAGGCCACATGCACCGATTCAATGATAATTTTTTTTTTTTTTTTTTTTTTCTATCTATGCTAAAATCACAGAAAAACGAATCTAATTCCAAATCCAAGTGAATACAAGCAGAAATATAATCACCAAAACCAATCAAAATATAACTATGCAGTAAGTATGCATTGAATAAAGAAAATTTACGGCATAGTGAGGGTTTGAAAAAATTTATGCCGCCTCCTGGAAGTGATCCACCTGTAACTTTAAAACCAGTCAAGTTAAAAATTCCAACAAAGTAAATTTCCAGATGCCCATAGGTCCTAAGGATTAAACATGCTCTGATACCATATGTAACAGCCCAAAATAGATATCTAATTAAGTTAGTAACATTAACCTTAAACTATGAAGTGTACTTACCTGGGCTTACCTGTGGTAGAAGTAGGCTTACCGCAACAGGGTTTTGGGGACGACTCTCCTCCCAACCGTAGGCTCAACTGTGCAGGATTCTGCTACAACTGGCCACCCTCGAGCCCTCAATCAACGACTACTGCCAGTGCTCCTAAGTCTTAGTATACCATTCTCCCAAGAGAATGATAGATAGAAGCTCAGAATGATGGATACCTCCCATCCTCCTCACCATCTATTAAATAGAACAAAACATTGGAAGGGGAACCACATGCACACACTCCATGTGTCTGCATGCAACTTTTTTTTTCTTGTTTTATTCTTTACTTTTCTTTTGATTTTTAGCTTTATTGTTTTATTTCCTTCTTTTTGATAATTTTCTTCTTTTATTTCTATTTATTCTTATTTAGAGCTTAAATATGGTTATTACTATCTTTATTTTTATATATAATTTTTAATATCATTTATTATTTATTATTCTTATTATTTATTTCAAGTGATTTATTTATTATTATTATTTTATTATTACTTATTATTATTATTATTGTTCATTTATTGTTCATTATTATTGTAGTTTGTTATTTAGTTATTATTATTTATTTTTATTATTAAGGGAGGGATATTACATCCTCGAAGGACTTGATTCTGGTATCTTTGGCCTGTGAAGAGGCCTTTTCCAACTAGAACTATACTGATATATTATGCAGGGAGTTTTGCAATTGGTGGGCAGCAATGGCTTTCGCTGTCAAGGTGGAGTAAATCATCTCCCATGTTTTCTTGTGCAACTCAATTTGGTCAATAAGATTTATGTCCTTTGCCAGTACTTCGAAGTCTATATTTTTGAAGTCTGCTGCTGTTCTTGGTTGCTGAGTAGTGGGCTTCATGAATGTCATTTGCATCTTCCCCTCTTTTACATCCTACGCTGACATAAGCCTTGTCTGATTGGTAGGGGTCATCTTCAAGTACTATGCATAGGTATGGGCTTTCAGCCTCTCATTCCTGGCCTTTATCACTTTATATCTTTCTTTGATGTCCTGGTCTTTGTCTGTTGGCATCCTGAAAGAAGATACTTCCACACTCTGCTGTATTTCCAGTATCTGGGTATGTGATGTGGATGGTCCTAGGATTCTTCCAGAGGGAGTGGCATGCCTCCCCCCTTCTCTTTCAATGCTTGTAACATCAGTTGTTTCTTCTGTATATTCCTGTTCTGAAAAATGATTTACCCTTTGTCTTTTTGCTTGGTTTGTCTTTGCATATGCCTGTGATGTTGCTCTTCCTAAGGGAGTGGCCCCTTCCCTGTTTCTCTTGAGGATTTTCTCCTCATTTAGAGGAGTTTGTAAGATTGGGGGGTTACTCATGGTGGCCTCTGGTCTTTCTAATTTCCCTGATTGTTCTGGTTCTTCTGGTGCTTTTGATTCTTATTGTACCTGTTTCCTCTTAGACTTGTGATTGTTCTTGGACCTGAGATCCTCTTGGCACCTATAGGAAAGAATCCTCATCAAGTTGTTTCTCTAAATCGATGATAGTGTTTTCCATAGCAACTTCAGTGCTATTCCTGTCCACTAAAGTATTCTCCACCCGTTCCAATTGATTTTCATATTTTTCTATTTCAGGGATTCAGTGGTGAATGTAGGGAGTCGTCTTGTTTTTCTTTCTTCTGTTGCAGATGAAGTCCAAGGCATTATATCTCCACATGAAGCTCTGTTTCAGATTTAGTCTTTGAAGGATTTGGTCTACCTCCTTTCTAGCTTATCTATTATTGCAAGTAAAGGGGCCTAACTGGTCTCTGATCTTGAGCTGGGCCTTCTTTTTGGCTCTGACAAAATGTACCTCATCTGAATTGATTATCTGCCTGTGGTACTCTAGAGTAAATAACCTCATTGGGAGGTATCTGGGTAGTTTATATGGGGCCAACTCACAGCGATAAATCCTAATTTCATTATGGTTTTTGTACAAGTACCAATCCCCCACTTTGTGCTGTTTTGAGAGTTGTAGGATTCTCCTTACATCTGAATTGATTCTTGGAGGAGGGCTTCCTAGTAGCATTGTCACAATGGGATGTACAAATAGGTCTATGAAGTCTGTATATGAATATGGGGAGTCATATTTATGGATCAATATAGTCCAAAAATCACTGACATAGGGTGACCGTGTATCAAGCTTCTGGAGAGTAAAGGGGAATTTATCTGCTTGATAGTATAGAAAAAGGTGGTATAAGACAGAGGAATACTTGAAGACTATCTCATTATTCATCCTAACGAATTGGTCATGGATCCTGTTAGCTATAAATTTGGCATAATCATAAATGATAGCAAGAGGCTATCCTAGAGTGAAGATGGACATGAAAGCCAGGATGATTTCATCAATATACTCACTAGTGGTATAACATAGGATACTGGATATCATTGCTACAATGTCCTAGCCAAATTTGGAAAATATGGTATACACATAGGGAGGAGGATCTTTTGGAATATGCTTTTCTTCAATGAAGGTTTGGAACATCTCGGCAAGTTTTGCAGTGGTAAGCTTGGGGAATCGGTGTAATAGGCCTGCAATTGAAATAGGGGTTAGGTTTTGCCCTGGTTGAAATTGCAACATTTCATTAATTGATTAAGCAGTGATAGTGAAAAGTACAATCTAGTTTGGGGACATCACTGCTTTTTGGTTGGGGATATATTTTGCATGGCAGTAATGGACAATTTCTGGGAAAATATGGACTTCAGGGAATTGGTACTTGGGTAAATTGGACTCCCAAAGACCAATTTTATCAGCGTTGTTCAGGTATTGGTCTCTGTATCTGTAGTATAATTTGAGAGGGGATTCATGGACAGAGGTGTCCTTGATTTGGAAATCTTTATCAGCTAGTGGGAGGTGGTCTAAGTCTAGGTGAGGAGAGGAAATTGGTCTCACGTCCATGGCAATTGGGGCAACCATGTTCAGTTCTTATGGATTTTAATAAGGGGGAGGTGATTTTCAGTTTTTCTTAGGGCAGTGGTGGTTGAATACCAGGTGGGATTAGGTTACCAGAGTTTCTCTTTTATTTTAATTAAGAAAACTTAGTGACTGGTTCGGAAATTGACAGGGTTTTCAATGGATTCTAGCTTAAATACTTGGAATTGAAGAAAACTGGGTCTGAATTGGGTGACTGACAATTGTGAACATTTGCAAAAGCTTCAAGCAAGCTTGAAGGCAATCTGGGAGCTTTGTGGCATCTTTAGGGTGCAATTGTACGTGGGTTGACAACTTTGATGTTCACAGGTGCATGCATGGAAGTTTTCAGTTAAAAAACACGATAAAATGAATGATTTGGGGCTTTTTGGCTTTATGCTGGAATGTCAAAATTGGCGGGTATGGGTGAACAATGGTCATTTTTCGTGTAGCAAGGTGAACAATGGATTTTTTTGGCGTGTAGAGTGTGGGCGGTAAGTGGTTTCCTTCGAATAGCTTTTGGGTGCTTGGTAGTATTGGGGGGAGGTTGCCTGATTCCACTTATTGAGTGACACGTAGCCTCGAGGCCCAGCAGAAAACAACCCTTTTCGGGTGGGTAATGTTCAGAATTCGGGCCCTTCCGAAATGGATGAGGACTGTTAGATGTGGAGGGGAGAGATCATGTGGCAATCGGCCAGTGGAGTTGCACGGAGAGTAGTGGGGGGGCCCAACGGGTAATTAATTGCGATGTTTTTTATTTAATGAGGGTTTAAGGCGGGGTTAAGGTATCAGGGTGGTTAGCGGCAGGATTTACTTAACGTAATCGCGAATCGATCAGTTAATGAACTTTGTCAGGGTTTCGGTAGTATTATAGTTTATATATTTAAATTAGGGTAGGGTTAATTAATATTGTGCAGGAGTTAAATATATATGGGAAAAAGGGGTTTTTAGTCGGGATTTAATAAATAAATTAGTAATTAGTCAAATAAGTGGAAAGGGGCACCATACCTAAGTATATGATATTTCATGTATTTAATGCTTTCCATAAAACTTAGGATATAGTGTTTTTTTTGCGGGTTTTGGATGTGAAAATGAGTTATGTAGGGGAAAAAACACCTTTTCCTAGGTAAAAGTAATTTAACCTTTAGAAAAGAATATTATTTAGGGAAAATGAATGAATTGAAGGGGGGGGGGGGGATGAATTCTTATGAGGGGATTTAATACTTATTGCTTATAAGTCATTGAGTCGAGGGATCGGTCCTTCCAAAAGTTAGAGAAATGCTCTAAGCCTCTTTGACTTAGGGTTTTTAAGTACTTTGATTTTTATTGTGGGAAATTAGTTAAGTAAAAGGTGAAATGAATGAGGGAAATTAATTAATTGACTTTGATATCCATTTGCATGCTTGAGTGCCAATTCACATTTGAAATACATGTTGAAAGATGATAAATGTGCCTTTGCCTAGTCAATCATCACACTTCTGCAACCTTTCTACTACTTACCCACATACTCATCCTACCATTTTTACTTCTCTTTGTTTGCGTGCATTTGAGCTAGCAAACCCTTATTTTGAGCTAGCAAACCCTTATCAAACATTTTTCTTTTTCTTTACAATAGTAAACTAACTAAATCTAGCCTTATTACATCCAAGGGTTTAGATTAAACAATTGAGCTCCTTTTATTTACTCCACCTATCTAATTATCTACCAAGATTAAACAGTTTGGTCAGATATTTATTCTCTATCTATAGACATGAAATTGAAACATGAAATAGCCAAGTTTAAACATTTTGACTATCACAGATTGTGGCAAAGGTTACATACTGCACACAATCATTTATTATGCACAAAAAGTAAATGGTAGTGGCATTTTGACTTGCACATTTTCATGGTGTTTTCTTTTCTTGGGGTTCATATTTTTCATATTTTTTGACCTTTTTATTCTTTTTGTCCTTTGATTATTCTCTTAGGACATATCCTCTTTACATTTTTTAATTTTTGAATATGGAAAACATTTGCAGAAAGCAAAGGTATGTACATATTACAGGTTCAACCTCAGACATTCAAGAATTATGACTCCTATTGGTATAGGAACCTAACAGTGGCTCCACTTGGGGATGGCATTTCCTAGTGAAATGTCAAGAACTTTGTAGACCAATGGCCTTTTGAATTGCTATGATATTTTCCTACAACTTTCCCTTTTCATATTTCTGCTTTATTACTAATTTATGACAGTAAAAATTTTGAAGTTTAGGGCCTTCTCTTCAGGCTTCAACTTAAAAAAAAATCACCATCCAATCCACTCTAGACTTTTGAAAGTAAAGTATGTATACATGATTAGTGAAATCAGTAACTAGGTTCAATATAGTGTTTGAGCATTCAACCATTTACTGATCCTCCTTCTGCTTTTGTGCTATCCATTTCTTTGAGGAAGAAAGCATTATTACCTCTGAAATCATAAATGATATATGGGCCTTTCCATAGGAAATCGAAATTCCCATGTTTACATTTATCCTCTCTTCTTGAATCCCATTTTAAAACTTTGTCCCCTAGGTAAAAATCTTCTGCCTTAGTCCTTTTATCAAAAGTCTTCTTGATCCTTTCCTGCACAACTTGAGATCTGATGTAGACTTCTTCCCCGGTCTGCTGTAAATGAATTGTTTGGTTGATTCTTCTTTGGATGTCGTTTTCTTCAACTTGCAACTCTTGGAGCAGCTTCATCACTGGTGTTCCCAAGGAAGACGGGAACAAATTCCATTCCATAAACTAATTGATAAGGACTAGTACCAATGGACTTCTTTGTGGTTAGCCTGTCTACCCATAAGGCATTTACTAGTTTCTTGTTCCATGTTTTCTTGTTATCTTCTAACAGTTTTTGGATGATATTTACCAGAATTTTGTTTGAGGACTCTGCTAGTCCATTTCCTTGGGGGTAATAAGCTGTGGAATGGCCCAAAGTTATATGGTACTTTTTACAAAAACATTCTCCTAGATTTGAAAGATGTTGCATTATCAATGATGATCTTGGTTGGGCACCCAAATCTAGATAGGATGTTGGCCTCAAGGAAGGTTATTATAACAATATCAATGGCTTGGCTTGATGGTATGGCTTCTATCCATTTGGTAAAATAATCTGTAGCAGTGAGGATCCATTTATGTTGGACAGAGGAAGGTGGGTGGATTTCACCAATGAAGTCAAGACCCCATTGTTGAAAAGGTACTTCAATAGAGATTGGTTTTAAGGGCAATGATAAAAGATTTTTCTTTCCTTCAAAAATATGACATTTATGACATGAGGTTACAAATTTCTTTACAACATCATAAAACAAAGTAGCCCAATAGAAGCCGGCTCTAAGAATCTTGTTAGCTGTGGTTTTCCAGTAAAGATGTCCTCCACAGTCCCCTGCATGAAACTCTTGTAACACCTTGTCAGATTCTTCTGTCAATAAAAAATTAAGAAGGATACCTTCATGATTCCTCCAAAACAAAGAATTGTCAATTATGCAAAATTTTAAAGATTTCATTTTTAAAAATTTGCTTTTGGTCCTGGATAATTTAGGAGGAGCTTGTAAATTTTGTAAAACATATATGATGTCAGCATACCATGGTGATTCAATAAAGGCCTGGCTGATTGGTGGAGTCACCATCTCCTCTCCATTATCCATTTTCGCAATAAAATTTATATCTAAGGCCTGACAGTTCGATTAAGCCATGAGCTTGGTTAAACCTTGGCCTTTGATTAGCTTTGTTGGTTTGATTTCTAGGTCATATTCTAATATAGTAGCAATCCATCTCCCTCTCTTTCCATCTGGACCATCCTGAGTCAGGATATTCTTGACTACTGCATTGGGGACATATACTATTACATGAGAATATAAAATGTAAACTCTAAAATATTTGATAGCTTTGACCAAAGAAAAGGCTTGCTTTTCCATTATATTGTATTTTAAATGGGCATCTCTCAAGGCTATGCTAAAAAAGGCAATAGGTTGTTCATAACCATCATCATTTTTCTGCAGTAGAACTACAACAATTGTGTGTTCTAAGGCAAAGGAAAATATAATGAAATCCCTATCAAACTTTGGACTAACCAAAACTGGTGTTTTTGTTATGGCTAGCTTAATATCTTCAAAGGATCTCTTAGCTTCAATGGTCCAATTTATGGTCGAATCTTTCTTCAACATGTTATTCAGTGATCCAATTAACTCTGCTAAGTTAGAAATAAATCTCCTAAGAAAGTTGATTTTTCCTAAAAAGGCTTGTAATTCCCTGATGCTTCTAGGATGTTGTATCTGTAAGATGGCTTCAATTCTTGCAGGATCTATTCAGATACCATCTTTAGAAATTATATGGCCTAATAAATTTCCCTCTTCTAACCCAAATAAAGATTTCTTGGGATTCAAAGAAATTCCATACTACATTTGATGAAGACCTGCCATAGATGATCCAAGTGTTGTTTATTAGATTTTGAGAATATAGTGATATCATCTAAGTATATTACTAGGAAGTCATGAATTTCCTTGGCAAAAGCTATGTCCATGGCTCTTTGGAAAGTAGCCCCTGCATTCTTTAATCCAAAAGACATCTTCACATACATGAATGTGCCCCAAGGATTAGTGAACACTATTTTAGTCTGGTCATTTGGGTGAACTAAAATCTGATTGTAACCAGAAAACCCATCCAATAATCAGATTCTGGTTGACCCTATTACCCTTTGTAATATATGATCCATTTTAGGGAGAGGGTAATTGTCTTTAAGTGAAACTTTATTAAGATTCCTGAGATCAACAAAAAGTATGATCTCACCAGTTTTCTTCCTTATTAGCACCAAATTTGAAACCCAATCAGAGAATAATTGGTGTTATTATCTTGGCCTCATACATCCTTCAGATTTCCTTTTCAATAGAAGGTAATAGGATGGGATTAATCCTCTTGAGCTTCTGTCTAAAAGGTTTCTGGTTTTCTTTTATGGGGATGGTGTGCTGTATTATGCTGATGTCATAGGACTTGAGGTCCTCATAACTCCAAGCAAAGACATTTTGGAATTCCTTTAGTAATTCAAGGTATTTCACTTTTTCAGTAGGAGGTAAGGTCTTTGAAAGTTTGATCAATTTTGGATTTTCCTCAGTGCCTATATTGCACTCCTTGTTATAGACATATTTGGGCACTGCAAACCCAATCATATATGTCCATAAGCCAAGGGCTTATGAGTCTCTAAAAGTGTTGTTTCATACCCTAAAGGAACAACGTCAGTAGATTACGTCATCTCCCAGAAGTTCTCCACAGAAAACTGCTCAGAATTGGTCAAAACTGGACCATACAAACTGCTCAGTGCAAAGGGTGCGATGCATCTCACCCGCCAAATGCAAAAAGTGCGATGCATACTGAAAAGCCCTTCTATAGGGTGCGATGGGCGAGAGTAGACAAATGGCAGAGACAGTTTGCAAGGTGAATGATCATGGAATCTTGCAGAAACTTCTCCTGTGACACTTGCCTCTCTGAATTCGCCCAGGGATGAGTAAGAGATCATGAATCTCCAAGTGGAACAAAGAACTATCAGAGAGAAGACACTAATCAAAATCCTAGAAGTTGACTCACCCCCCTGCAATCATCTATATATGGACCCTCTCCCAGGATCCAGAGGTTGGAATTTTTCATTTGTAAGGAATGTGTTGTTTCTTGTGGAACATCATAGTTTGGGTGATTAAGCTTTTCATTAGTGTGAAGGGATTCATGTGGGAGGATGTGTTGGTTAGATCAATGGGTTGTAATCCTCTCTTCTAATCTTTATATCAATAAAGCTATTCAAGTTTTCCTCCACATTCTTGTATGTTTGATGATATATGCATTTGTGTGGTCAATATATATCTGGTCCTATATTGTTTATGATTGTAGATCTCTATACTTTGAAGGTATTATGTTGCTTTGACTTTACAGGTACCCTTTGAAGCGGAGTAATCAAGGAAAGAGCGGCAAAGATCCGTTAGAGGGGAGAAGCAACAAGCAAGGAACCAAGCGAAAGAGAGAGGTTGGTATTCTTTGCTCCTCTCCTATCTACTTCTCGTAAAGGAAAACGAAAGTAACTTTAGTTTGTTTGTTTCTAAGATAGCTACCAATCTTAGTGGGACTAGCAGCTCTGCATGGACACCATATTTCCCGATAACACTCCTCTATATCAGATTTCAAGGGTTCCATTTTTGGTTTTCTAGGGACATCATTTGAATCAAACAAGTCTTCCAAAGGGGTCAATCCTTTGGGCAAAAGGTTGTCTTTGAGATTAATGATTTCAGAGTCTCCATTAATTATCTCATCAATTTCAACTTGCTTTAGGTTTTGTACATTTGATTTTGAAATTTTAGTGGGATGAAATCTATCTATCTCTTCATCTTCTATTTTATTAGTTTCTACTTTATCTTCAAAATTATGATCTAATGTTATGTTAGTATCTATATTAATATTTAGCAATTTGTCATTAGCAAATACTTGTCAGTTTTTCAAGTTATTTGGGATAGCAGGTTTGTGCCTGACCTCAGCAGTGTACTGATGGTTAGGTTGGAATGGTAACTTACAAGTGTTGGCAAACATTGCTTATGAGCTACATATTATGCTTCCTAGGAATTACAACAACTTTGGTTTCTAGGAAAGTGTTTAGTATTTCTATAATAGCTCCTCTGTAATAACTTAGTCTAGGATCTTTGGTCATATATACAACTTTAATATGAATTATCACTAATTCAGAGTCTCCCATAATAGAAACTCTTATAGCTCCTAATTTTCTAACTAATTTAAGACCTAAAAGAAGTGCCTCATACTCAGCCATGTTGTTAGTGCATTTGAAATTCAGTCTGTAAGCATGGCCCTCTCAGTGATCATTCTCCAGATTATATATCCATACTCCTACTCCTGCTCCTAACTTGTTCACTGATCCATCAAATTCAAGGTGCTATAATATCTCATGTTCATAATTTTCATTGTCAGAGGGGAAGAAAATTTTCCTTGTTTGATGTGTTTTGATCATCTTGTTTATTGGAAATCTCATGAGTTTGGACAGTTCCTTTTTTAGTTGTAACTGCAATTTCTTTTGGTTCTGAAATAATATTGTTTTAAGTAGTTTGTTTTGTTTGTTTAACATTATAAAAAATTAAAGAATCAATGTCAGAATGCAAAGAATAGATAGGAAAGTTTTGGGGTCTATCCCGGCTACTCACCACATATTTCATTAGGGTCTTTCTGTATAACTTTTTAGGTTATCCAAAGACTGAGATTGTGGCATATGACATGTCAAGTTGCAAGGATCCTTGGAGTTTAGCTCCCCATGATCTAAACAATAGCATGCCATATGTAGGTGGGATGTCAGCCACTACTATCTCCATGAGAATAGTCTTAGCAGGATATTGTACTAGGGAAACACACGTCTTTAATTAATCTTAGACACTTTACTTGTCTTGAATCAAATGAAAATAAGTCCTTATAAGGTCTAGTGATGTCCAAGCTTAAATTTTCCATAACTGATTTAGGCATTAAATTGTGGGAAGCTCCTAAATCTAACATTGCATTGTATAAGATTTTATCGTGAATGCTAAGGCTAATATAAAAGGGTGGAATTCCTCCTTCTAGTGGTTTGCTATTAACATCAGGACCGAATATAAGCTCAGGTTGATCATCACACAAGTTGATAGAGTCTTGATTCTCAACGAAGTTAAAGGTTTTGCTTATTTGAGACTTATAGATTTCATATTTAATCAACTTTGTTAAGGGAACCCAAATTTTTAGTTTAGCTTCCTGTGCTCCCAAATTGAAAGACAAAGGGGCTTTTTCTGTTTGAGTTTTTGGAATTTTCATTGCAGGATTTGGAGTAGGTTGCTCTTCTTTTTCTGCATTTGAAGTATCTTTCTGTGGATTTTCTAATATGGTGTTTGAAGATTTCTCCACTATCTCCTTGGAGGGGATTGAAGTGGATGGTTGATCATCAGGGGGTTGGTCATGGGTTATATCTACAATGGTGGGACTAGAAGGGTTTTGATTTGGTCTAGGGAGGATTTGGAGAGTTTTAGTAACTGGAGCTGTTTTGATTTTCTTAGGTTTATTTGGTATTGCTTTCTCTTTTTGGTTAGGAGTATCAGAATGCTTTTTAATCCTTAAATTGTATTGTTTGTGTACTTCAAAAATAGCAGAATCATATCCTTGTTTATAATCGAATGATTCTCTGGATTGGGTCTACAATTGCTGAAGCATATGTAATTCCTGATCATCTTGATTCAAGAAGAAATTTTCCTCTTCATCTAATCCCATTAAGTTAATTTGAGTGTCTTGTTCAAGGTCTTCTGAATGGGATGTTTCAACATAGTTTTCTTGAAAAGGAGGCTTAATATTCTGATAAGGTCCATTATTTCCAATATTTTGATTTTGATTCTTTCTAAATTTTGGTTTTATCACTGGAGGTGCTTGTTGATTGTCCCATTTAGGCTTCCTTTCAATGTTCTCTATCTTATCCATTAGTTTTTCCATTTCTTTGGTTAGGACATCTATTTTAAGGTTAGAGGGCGAGGCTTCTCTTTCACTGGTCCTCTCCTTTCATTCCTAACCCTAGCTCTTTTTGCTAGCAAGTTAGCTTCTACACTAACTGCTACACTCTGCATGTCTTCTAAAGTTGGAGGATTTCTCTCTCTAAGTTGGAATGCCATATCAATATCAAACCCATCAGGGAAATTTATTAGAGCTAAGTCAGGTGGGGGTCTAAGATTGACTGGTATTGCATTGTATATATTATTAAATTTGGTATAGTAATCCTGGACTGTTTCATTTGGTCCTCTTCTAATGCTTTTGTATTTTGAAAGAATCTGTAGAGGGTTCTTTTTCTTTTCCCATCTATTTAAAAATTGTTGATAAAAAAATTATAAACTATCTATACTATTAGCAGGTAAAGCTCTAAACCATTTTCTCACATCACCAGCTAGAGTCCGAGAAAAAAGTCTCATTTGAACATCTCTAATAACAATTTCATGTAATTCAAAGTAATCTATCATTTTGTTTACATGATGTTGTGCTGTATAAGGTCCTATGCCATCAAATGGACAATTTTGTTCTAGTAACCTTGTGGCATGGCACCAAGTGGAGTAGGTAACACAAGAGGAGCATATCTATTTGCCATGACTCTAAGTTGGGCATGGCTAAGAAGTGGGGTTGGAGTACCAGGGGATGATACAGCAGTTGATGGGGAACTGGGAGTAATAGGTGATTGATGTGTAATGATAGGTTGGTAAGGAAGTGAAGGTATAAATGGAGGTGAGGAATGAACTTCAGAGGTGGAAGGGAATAAGGATGAACTAAGGGTAGTTGACACTGGTTCAGACAGCTCAGGGATCTTAACAGTAGTAAGGGATGACTAAGGGGAATTTAGAATATACTCATCAATTGGCTGATTTTCCTTTTGGACTTCAAGATCTACAATAAACTTTGGATCTATAACTATGTCATCAAGTGCACTTTCAGACCAGGTTCTAAATAGGGAAAAGTCAAATGACTCATCAAAGGGGAGGTCTTCCAAAAACAACCACTCATCAAGGCATGAATATGCTTTGATTGAAGGTGTTGGACTTACTAAACTTTCTTGTCTTTTGGATCTTCTGGAAATCAAGTTGGGATTATCCACTATTGGGGCAGGGTTTGGATCTGGATTGACCCTAGTATAGTGAGTTCTTCTTGAAGCTAGAGTTTTGAGCTTTTCTAGTTACTTTATTTTTGTAAAATTTAGTTAATAACTTCTAATAAACCCTTTAAGAGGCTTGAAATAAAGATTTGAAATTTTCTCAAAGGTTTATTAAGACCGAGGATTTGAGTCCCCACTATGGTCGCCATTATGTTATCACTCTGAAGCTTTCCCTAGAAGTTATAAAAAGAAGGAATAATGCGAGGTAACCACAAACCAATCTTTAGACTCGAGTTCTAGCCAACCTAAGTCCAGAGAGGGCTCTCTCTTTATAATTTAGCTTTGTATTGATGAGATTTTAGGCTAGTTCTTAGTGTTCATGGGGTTTTGATTTTAGATTGAGTGGTGGAATTCTAGGAGCAGATGGATAGAGCTATGTCTTCAAACCATTGGGCTATGGAGTCAAGTAAAAGGATAGCATAACTAGATCAAATCATTAAGGGGATTTTTCACAGGGCAGGCTAGCAAAGCAAAAGGAAAATCTTCAGGTCTAATGGGTGAAATGATTCTAACCAGCGTGAAAGGGAAGCTAAGAATCCTTGGACTGGGACCAGAATGAAGAAAAGAGGGCGATCATGAACAAAGGGAAATGAAGAATCCTTTGCTATAGACCAGGGAGAGAAACTACAGAAGCTAGGAGCAGTTAAGAATTCCATAACTAAGATAGTTTAGCAAAAAACATTTAAAATGTAAGCACTCAAGACAGAGTGCATTCAAGCAATTTCTGAAATATCACCATGTCATACATTTAGATTTGAGAAAAACAAACAATATTGTGGAGACAGATAAGAGAAATAATAGTAAACGTAACACACTCCTTATTTGTATATCGCTTTACACAAGAATCCTGTAAAATATCTGAGCTTTATTCCTTGATCTAGCAAGCCAATCCAGTCATCGATACAATAGAACTTTGAGTTGAGAGAAAAAAGTCTATAAAAATGTTATTGAATCCACCCTAAATACTTCGAAATATGAAGTATTTATACAAAAAAATAATTACAAAATATCTCATAACAGTTTGAGATTTAATTTAGGAAATAAAAATATCTTCAAGCATGAAGATAGAGACAGATGGAAAAATGCATCTGCTGTCCCTTTTATGGTGGTAGTGTTGGCTGTTGCAGTTGAGTTGTGACCCTTTAGGCTAGCTAGTAGTTGTACACTGGCATCTTCTTCACTTTAATCTTTCACTGATACTCTTTGACCTTGCTAATCTGTCTTTACCTGTTTCATCTGGTTGGCTTTCAAATTAACTGTGGTAACTTTCTGATGTAAAACTTTTATAGTAAATTTGTCATTTTTTCCCACCATTCATCTTCAGGTGACTTTACTTTCAACATTCTCCTGTAAATTTCATCTGCCTTCTTGTACTTAGAAAAATTAGGCTTGGTGATAAACAAATGTTTCACCTCATGCTCTAGAAAGAACAAGTTTTCAAAAGTATCATATAGTACTTTCCCTGTTGGCAGGGCTTTTATACCTGAAGAGTTGGGTTGTTCCTTGGCCAACTTCCTAAGTCTATCAGTGTAGTCTAATTGGGTCATAAGTTTATCATGGATGACCATAGGATTGGGAAGGTCTTTATCCCTCAAAATTTGAAATTTGGCCATGAACCTGTCAATGGCCACTTGCATGTTGTGGCACTTTTCCTCTAAATTGAGCATAAGGTTTCTTTTGGAAAGATCCTTTTTAACCTCCAGGATGGCTTCGGTCGTATCCTCTACACCAAGCTCACTGAGCTCATGTTTATTCTTACTGTTCAGAAAGTGGATGAGTCGATTGGAATCCTCAGGTTGGTCTCCTAACTCTTCCCTTACTTTCTAGATAGCCTCAGTGGCTACCTTTACCAATTCAATTTGCTCAAATATAACTTGAATTGATGGCCAAATATAATTGACAGAGTCAATGATATTGGCCCAAAGCATTTCTTTGGTCTGTCCTAGTGGCTTCTGTAGTGTTAAATATTATTATAGGACTTTGAATTTCTCACCCATCCTTAGGACTTTCTGTGTTTCTTCTCTCATCTGAATTTGGGCAAGCTTACAGTCAGTTTCTAAGCTTGCCATTTTCTCCTTTAGTCTTTTGAGCTCTGTTGCCTGGATGGACATCTCCTCCATGGATTTTACTAGCTTTGCTATTTTTTCTGTAGATGTGCTTGCTGTTGTGGCTTTAGTTTTGATTGGCAATGTTGTGGCAGCTGGAGCTGTAGGTGCCAATGATGCTGCCAATATAGAAGGAACTGCTATTGTTACTGTGGGAATGGAAGTTTCTAAAGTTGTTTCCAAGTCACTTTGCTTGGACTAAATCAAAATGTCCAACTCTTTCTTTGTCTCTTTCAGTTGGTCATTTAGCTTTAGGACCAAGTCCATGAGCTCTTCATGTACTTTTTGTGCCTCCAAGACTTCTGTTGTTTGTGGGTGATGCAACTGTGGAATCTTGAGCTGTTTCTTCAGAGCAGCTATATCATCATTCTTCTTCTTTATCAATTTTTCTATGGCCTTTACATCTTTGGGATAATGTCCCAACTCAATGACTAAGTCCTCGAAGGACTTGATTCTGGGATCTTTGGCCAATGAAGAGGCCTTTTCCAACTGGAACTGTGCTGATATATTATTCAAGGATTTTTGCAATTGGTGGGCAACGATGGCTTTCCCTATCAAGGTGGAGTAAATCATCTCCCCTGTCTACTTGTGCAGCTCAATCTAGTCAATAGGATGAATGTCCTTTGTCAGTACTTCGAAGTCTATCTTTTTGAAGTCTGCTTCTATTCTTGTTTGCTGAGTAGTGGGCTTCATGAATTTCATTTGCATCTTCCCCTCTTTTACATCATAGGCTGACATAAGCCTTGTCTGATTGGTGGGGGTCATCTTCAAGTACTGTGCATAGGTCTGGGCTTTCAGCCTCTCATAACTGGCCTTTATCTCTTTATATCTTTCTTTTATGTCCTGGTCTTTCTCTAATGGCATCTTGAAAGAAGATACTTCCACACTCTGCTGTCTTTTTAGTATCTGTGTATGTGATGTGGATGGTCCTAGGATGCCTCTATAGGTAGTGGCATGCCTACTCCCTTCTTTTTCAGTGCTTGTAACATCAACTATTTCTTTTGTATATTCTTGTTTTGAAACAATATTTACCCTTTGTCTTTTTTCCTGGCTTGTCTCTGCATATGCCTGTGATGTTGCTCTTCTTGAGGGAGTGGCCCCTTCCCTGTTTCTCTTGAGGCTTTTCTCCTCATTTAGAGGAGTCTATAAGATTGGGGGTTACTCATGGTGACCTCTGGTCTTTTTGATTTCCCTGATTATTCTGGTTGTTTTGACTCTTCTTGTGTTTCTAATTCTTACTGTACATGTGATTCCTCTTGGACTTGTGATTCTTCTTGGACCTGAGATCCTCCTGGCACATGCAAGAAAGAATCCTCATCAAGTTGTTTCTCTAAATCAATTACAGTGTTTTCAACAAAAACTTCAGTTTTATCCCTGTCCACTAAAGTATTCTCCACCCATTCCAATTGATTTTCATATTTTTCTATTTCAGGGATTCGATGGTGAATGTAGGGAGCCATCTTGTTTTTTTGTCTTCTGTTGCAGATGAATTCCAAGGCATCATATCTCCACATGAAGCTCTATTTCAGATTTAGTCTTTGAAGGATTTGGTCTGCCTCCTTTCCAACTTCTCTACTATTGCAAATAAAGGGGCCTAACTGGGCTCTGATCCTGAGCTGGGCCTTCTTTTTGGCTATGACAAAATGTACCTCATTTGAATTGATTATCTGCCTATAGTACTCCATAGAAAATAACATCATTGGGAGGTATTTGGGCAGTTTATATGGGGCCAACTCATAGCCACAACTCCTAATTTCAGTGTGGCTTTGGTACAAGTACCAATCCCCCACTTTGTGCTATTTTGAGAGTTGCAGGATTCTCCTTACATTTGAACTAATTCTTGGATGAGGGCTTCCTAGCAGCATTGTCACAGTGGGATGTACAAATAGGTCTATGAAGTCTGTATATGAGTATGGAGACTCATATTTATGAATCAATGGAGTCTAGAATATCACTGACCTAGGGTATCCTTTTTTATCAAGCTTCTGGACAATAAAGGGGAACTTATCTGCTTGATAGTATGGAAAAAGGTGGTACAAGACAGAGGAATACTTGAAGACTCATTCCTAAGGAATTGGTCATGCATCCTGTCAGCTATAAATTTGGCATAATCATTAATGACAACATGAGGCTGTCCTGGAGTGAAGATGGACATGAAAGCCAGGTTGATTTCATCTATATACTCACTGGTGGTATAACCTAGGATATTGGATATCATTGCTAGAGTGTCCTGGCCAAATTTGGAAAATATGGTATACACATAGGGAGGAGTATCTTTCAGAATATGCTTTTCTTCTATAATGAAGGTTTGGAACATCTCAACAAGTTTTGCAGTGGTAAGCTTGGGGAATCGGTGTAATAGGTATCAAATTGAAATAGGGGTTAGGTTTTGCCCTGGTTGAAATTACAACATTTCATTAATTGATTCAGCAGTGATGGTGAAAAGTACAGTCTGGTTTGGGGACATCACTGCTCTTTGGTTGGGGATATAGTTTGCATGGTAGTAATGGACAATTTCAAGGAAGATATGGATTTCAAGAATTGGTACTTGGGTAAATTGGACTCCCAAAGACCAATTTTATCAGCATGGTTCAGGTATTGGTCTCTGTATCGATAGTATAATTTGAGAGGGGATTCATGTATAGAGGTGTCCTTGATTTGGAAATCTTTATTAGCTAGTGGGAGGTGGTCTAAGTCCAGGTGAGGAGAGGAAATTTGTAAGGACCCCCTTGCCAAAACTATATACTTTTTATTTTTTATTTTTTATTTTACACAGCAATTACAACCAGTAAAGAAACGCATTGAGATTTCAAATTCATTCAACACACACATTGCTGATACTCATTCAGGAACATAACACAACATTTACATACTTTTAATCTAAGATCAAGTAGTAACGAAATACACATGTACCGTACTCCGAAAGGCGAGTCTCCGCTTGCTCTGTTGTCGCTAGTATTCCCTTGTTGCCGGTCACTTCTGCGAGTGTATGATGACACACTTGATCCGAAAACGAGACCCACCGGTTAACCTGCCAGCCTACTCCTTGGGTACTCTTCTTCCCCGCGGACCCTCCGAGCTGCAATGGGGTTGTACAATGGGGGAAGAATCTAGCTGGCAGAGGAGAGCAACCTTAGCTCAAGAGTCCCCTCTCTAAAAATCCTCTACCTCACCAAACTCACTATAACTTCGTAGTCACTGCTTTGACATCATATCATCCATCCAACAATAGGGTTCCCAAAAAAAGTCCATTCTCTCATGGCTTGCCCCTTCTTTTATAGGAGTCCTCATAGGTGACACTTGGCATGTCATGCATAATTATAATATATATTTTTTTTAATTTAATAACTTGATTATTCACCTACCCATGTGTCATTCTCTCATCAAGGGTCACCCAAAATTATTTATTTAACTTTTTATTTAAAACTAATATTTTCATCACCTCACAAGATTCATATTTCTCCTCCTAGTTGTCTCTTTATTCCCCCCTTTTATTCATTAAATTGTGTTTATTACTTGGAGTCAATTAATGAGTCAAGATTTTATCCCCAATCTACTTTCTAAATTAACTCAGGTTATCTCTTAGAGGGATATTCTTATGTTGGTTGATGCCACATGGAGCTTCTCTACATTTCTCTAAATTTAATTTATTTTTCTTAATTTAATTCACCTTCCTCTTTTCTTAATTAAGTTTAATTGGTTTAGGATTAATCTTATCCTTACAATGTGTTTGTCTTCCCCTTTTATCTAATTAAACCACCTAATCTACCTAGCATTTTCCAACATGGGGAGGGTAGAATGTTTAAGGTACTCTATTTATTTCTTCCTATGATCCTCTTATTCCAAGTTTTATTTTTGATTTAATTTCCTTGGTTTTCTAATCATCATTTTCCCTTGATGTAACTTTACTTTTCTCCTTACTTAATTTATTTATTATTATTTATTTTAATGATTCCAAGGGTGCCAGTTTGGTTGTGCCTTCAGACTTCCTAGAATTCCAGGGGTGCCCACCTAACAGTTTAATTGATTGCCACGGTGCCAAGTTGGTCGTGCCCTTCAAGAATTTTCTTGAATTCCAAGGGTGCCACACCACTTGCCCTTCAAGCATCCAGTGACTATGAGGGGAAATATCGTGCAACGTCATAGACCGCTATCGTCTCTCATGTTGCCTGCTATAGTGAGACTAATGGTGTCGGGGATCAAGGAATCCGCCTTGATGCGCGCCCCCCAGTAGGTTCCTCATGAGCGACCCGACTTTGGGACCTGCCCTCATGGCATCGTGATCTTCAAGGCGAAGGTGTTTCAACCCTTCCAGCCCAAGTCATGACGGGAGTGCTAGTGGATTAGATCAGGGACTCTGTCCCACCCCTCCCATGTAGTTCCATCCACCTGTACAACCCCATCACCCATATGTGAGTCATTCGGTCAAGCAACTAATCTGTGCCTGCAACCATTAACATATCATTAGAATATAGTTAAACATATATGGCAAATTTCAAGATCGACTTAGACTTTAAAAGATAAAATAATATGAATTTTCATCAAACCAGGTGTCATCGACATGTCATATGCGAGCGCCTTTGATTGTTTCCTGCCATACTCAGTAATCAATAGCAACAAGGTTTCTCACTGTTAGTCATTATCATAATAGCATCATTTACAATTTCTGGTCATTCACATCATTGTCCATTGTAAGCCTGAACTAAAGAAAGTAGGTAACATAGGGGACACATCCCTCATGTCTATCATCATTAATTCATCAATGGAAACATACTTATTCATTAAGCTATCCACATCGTAACATCAAAGCAATATACCTATTCATCAAATTTATCATCATTATGCTTTTAGTAGAGCGCATACATATTCTTTACTACCCACGTCATAAGTTCAAATAGAGACCAAACTTAATTATTTAATGATGCAATCATCGGGAAATTGATAGATAAGATATATAACCCTTCATGCTATCATAATATCAATGGAAAGCATTCATAAACATCACAACCATGAATATCTCAAATAATAGTGTCATGTGACCGGATCCTCAACCCGAGGTCCTCAAAGAATAAAATGTGTAAGATAATGTCATATAAGGGTCAGGAAACTAGAGTGGGCACTACAAAATTGGTCTCACATCCATGGCAATTGGGGCAACCATTCTTAGTTCTTATGGATTTGAGAATCGGGGAGGTGATTTTCAGTTTTTCTTAGGGCAGTGATGGTTTAATTCCAGGTGGGTTTAGGCTACCAGAGTTTCTCTTTTATTTTAATTAAGAAAACTTAGTGACTGGTCCGGAAATTGACAAGATTTTCAATGGATTCTAGCTTAAATACTTGGAATTGAAGAAAACTGGGTCTGAACCGGGTGATTGGCAATTGTGAATGGTTGTAAAAGCTTGAAGCAATCTTGAAGGAAATCTAGGAGCTTTTGTGGCGTCTTCAGGGTGCAATTGTGCGTGGGTTGACAACTTTGACGTTCGCAGGTGCGTGCATGGAAGTTTTCAGTTAAAAAACACGATAAAATGAATGATTTGGGGCTTTTTGGCTTTATGCGGGAAAGTCAAAATTGGCGGGTACAAGTGAACAATGGTCGTTTTTCATGTAGTAGGTTGAACACTGGCCTTTTTTGGCATGTAGCGGGCGGGCGGTAAGTGGTTTCCTTGGCACTGCTTTTGGGTGCTTGGCGATATTGGGGGGAGGCCGCCTGATTCCACTCATCATGCGACACGTAGCCTCGGGGCTTGGTGGAAAACAACCTTTGTTGGGTGGGTAACATTCAGACTTCGGGCCCTTCTGAAATAGATGAGGATCGTTAGATGTGGAGGGGAGAGATCATGCGAAGATTGGCCATTGGAGTTGCACGGAGAGTAGTGGGGGGGGCCGACGGGTAATTAAGTGTGATGGTGTTTATTTAATGAGGGTTTAAGGCAATGTTAAGGTATTAGGGTGATTAGCGGCCGGATTTACTTAACATAACTGCGAATTGATCAGTTAATGAACTTTGTCGGGGTTCAGGTAGTATTATAGTTTATATAATTGAACTAGGGTAGGGTTAATTTTTTTTTTGCTGAAGCAAGAGTCGTACCTTCTATTTCATAAAATCTAAATCAACTTACATAATATACACCATTCCCAAAGGAACTATGGACCAAAGAAAAAGTACCCACTTACAGGCTAGGGCCCCAAGCTAAAGGCTTAAACACTGAGCCTCGGTCCCCCAAAAAACTACAATATCCACAAAAAACAAACAAAGCCAAGATCGTTCGATCTCCCCTCAGAGATCAGACAGATGAGGCTCAAAACGGGTCGGAAACAATCAAACAATTAAAATTTGGAGTCGGACCCAATGAGGAAATAGGGCTTCAACTAAAAGGATTATAGGTCCGGAACGTGATATAACCCTCTAGCATGTGGAGTGTGCGAAAGCCACCAAATCCCACCAAGACGCATGACCTTCTCGGAAGATATTCTTCCCCGGAACAACGCCATTATCCTTGACCGTTGATCCACCATGCCAGATCCAATGGTGGAGGATAATATTAGAATACCAGGTAGCCCGTCGGTAAACCTCGCGATAGCCAGCCTGGACCCACCAACTTGCTCGCTTGTTCCTAACCGTAGATCCGTCTTGCATTATCTGACGGCCGAGGAGCATATCGCACGAGCCTAACCCACGAAGAATAGCACACGATGAGGGCGGTATTCCCTCCCCGTACAAAGCCACGTGTAGCTTGGTGAGTGGAATCGCTCCCAACTCCACAAAACCACTTCCTGCATGAAGGGCGTGTGATGGGCGATAAACCACCTCACGAGTAGTATTGCAACCACAAAAAGGAAAATGGGGGTTTTAAGGTTGCCGGGAAAGTCGGAATTCTAGCTCCTCTCATCATTCCTTCTCCGCGGTCAAATGAACCCATGCAAAATGAAAATCCATCTATTCGACCGACCGTCCGTAGAACTGTAACTGCTCATCAACTCCCATCTGAAGCTTCTGTGATTGAACTGTCGAGGGTTGGGGTAGCCGACATCAACTAGCATCCCCAGAATGTTCTTACTTCAGAAAAACCACTGCATAAAGAAACCAAATCAACTAGACCCCTCCTCTATGTCTTTGTTTCGAAACACCATTATATCCTCATCCACCTGGTCATGACATTGCACCTTTAATCTATTCATAGGCATCTCAGGCCAACTCTGCGCAACCCTGCTTGTGTTACAGAGTACTCGTTGATTTGCCAAGATGTCCGCCAATTTGTTCACTGTCCTTCTCACATGGTTAAAACTCACAGTACGTAATCCACGGAGATGAAGTTGAATCCTTCAAAAGACCTGGAGCAGTCTCGATTGCTTTGAGACTTTTTCTAGCTCCATGCCATAGCTGATTCTTTTGACCGAATTTATGATTATCTCTGAATCAGCTTCGACAATAACATTATGGAGATTATCCTACTTCAGGAATTCTAAACATTGCTCAAAAGACATTAATTCCACCATATTGTTAGTGGATCTTCCTAGATGGCAATGGAAAATGAAAAGGATACTGCCGTTTTCATCCCTTAACACCCCTCCACAGCGAGCAATACCCGGGTTATCTTTGGAAGCCCCATCAATGTTGTATTTCAAAAAACCCTGAGGGGGAGGATGCCAATAATCCTGCTTAGTATCCATTTTCAAAACCTTCCTGTCCAGGCCCTGTGGAATAAGCCCCTGCATACCTAACTTAAGAAGTATCCACAATTCAGCTTCTAAAGGTGGATTCTTAGAGAAAGTTCGCATTATGGTACTAACCATCTCCTTAAGTTGTCTTAAGATTTGCTCCAAAAGGCGTTGGGAGGAATTTTTTTCATTCTTAAAGATTATGTTATTCCTTTCTTTCCAGACAGTTCATATTATGAAGCTTGGCGTTAAAGCCCAGGCTGAGCCTAGAAGTTCAAAATCAGAGAAGTTGTGTCTCCAATTGATTATGGTATTGATAATGCTTCCTTCATCCCTATCTGTCTACTGGAAGATATTGACAAAAGTATCCCACAACCAGGAGGTGAAAATGCAATTATTGAGTAGGTGCTCCATAATTTCCTCTTGGGCTTCACAAAGCTGGCATCTGGAAGGGCCCAGAACACCCCTCTTCCGAATATTATCCCAAGTCAGAATTTTCCTATGATGAACCAACCATATGAAGAGTTTAATCTTCATCCATCCTTGATGTCTCCATATGTTTTGCCAAACCCTGTTCGGTTCATTGGAATCCAGCTCAAGGGGTAAGCGTTTAGCCTCCTTGAGATTGAAGGTGCCTGCAGTATTGTTGCCGCATCTAAGTTGGTCATGCCCCCTTGTCACTAGTCTTTTCCTTTGTTCCAACATTGTCAGAAGTGCTTCAGCTTTGGCTTTCAATGGGCTATCTTCCTTGTGCTCCATATTCTTCTAGGTTCTCCATTTTCCTTCACTGTTGGTTTGATCCCAAAAATCTTTAACCTTAAATAACCTTTTGGTATCTGTTTCTTTCTTGAGGTCGAAAAGGTTCTCGCTTAACAGAGTAGGTTCTTGTTGCCATTTTTTGTTGAAATTTGGTACCGGAGGACAGGTGGTTCCCTTAGGCTTTGATCTTTGGCCTAGGGAAAAGTGTCCAAAAGATTTTAATTTTTCTCCTAAAGTGACTTTATAATTTTTATAAAGTTAAAATCTAATTTAAAAGTGACTTTAAGTGATAAAGTTACTAAGGTCTAATTTTAAAGTGACTTTAATAAAGTTAATGTAAAATTAGAAAGGAAAAGTGACTTTGGAAATAAATGACTAAGTGGGTCTTTATTAAAGTGGGGTGAATTAAAAATAGAAAGTGAGATTTAAATGTGCATTTAATCTCAGCCATTGATCTAAATCTATTTCAGCCATTGGATTTAGAGATCACCCAAAAATCACTTGGATCACCCAAAAGTCACTTGGAGTTATATTAAGGGGGAAAATGAGGAAAATATCACATTCGATTCAATTCTTTCATGAGCAGATTGAGAGAAGGAGAGCAAGAGAGCAAGGGAGATTTCTGGACAGTGAGCAGCGGAGTATCAGCAGCGGAGTTTCAGCAGCGGAGTAACAATAGCGAAGTTTCAACAGGGCAGTTTTTCAGCAAGGCTGAGATAAGTTGTAAAAGTTTGCTTGCTGATTTTTGCTAAATATTTCTCTTACTGTAAAAATACATTTTTCAGAAATAAAGAAGAGCTCTCAAACTGGTTTTCCCCAAGAGTTGTAGGGGGTTTTTCCAGGGTCACATTGACCACAAATATCAGTGTTTTAAGTGTTTTAATGGCTGTTTATTACTGCTGATTTTTATTTCTGCAATTTCCAGCATTCTGTAAATTTTCCAGAATTTGTGTTTTCAGCAAATTTATTTTTTTCCAGCCTGCTGAATGTATGGTTATGGGAAAGGGCATTTAACTACATGGGAGAAATAAGGAGAAACTGAAAACCGTGGTGGGAAAACAAAAATTTTAACATGGTATCAGAGCTTGAGTGTTGAAGGGCAGTTTGGGACAGCAAAAGAGAAAAATTACAGCTGCTGATTTTCACTCAGAAAATTCCAGCAAGCTGATTTTTCATAAACAACAGGTTTTATCTTTACTACAGCAGTGCTATTTTTCAGTTTTAGGACAGCAGGATGTCATTGGGATTGAGGGTGGAGGATAGGTTGGATGGGCATACAAATTACAGCGTTTGGAAGGAGAGAATGCAGAGTATCTTTGAGGAGGCAGAAGTCTGGGATATCATGGTGCATACCACACAGACCCCTGTTGTTGTGCCTACTGATGCTACTCAGTTGACTTCTTATAATAAAAAAAACAACAAGGGTAAGAGGCTGATTCTAGACGGAATCAAAGACCATTGCATTCCTCATGTGAGAGGAAAGAGCAATGCTCATGAGATGTGGACAACATTGTCCAATATCTACCAGAGTACCAGTGAGAACCGGAAAATGGTCCTGAAGGAGAAGCTGAAGAACATTAAGATGGGCAATGATAGTGCAGTTGGATATCTCACTAAGATTACTAATGTGAGAGATGAGTTGGCAGCGATTGGAGAGGCCATTCCACCCACTGAGTTGGTGCGGATTGCGGTAAATGGCCTCCCCCGTTCATGGATGAACTTTGCTGATGGGGTTTGTGCACGTGAGACCCTTCCCACATGGGAGAGGTTTTGGGATGATTGCATTCAGACAGAGATCAGGAAAGGTCAGCTTGGGGCAGCCAAGCCAGTTGAGCAGGATGAGGATGTAGCACTGGTGGCAGGAGGCAAGAAAGGCAAAGGGAAGAAGCAGGCTTCCACAAGCAGTGGTGGGGGCAAAGGCAAAGGTAAAGGTAAACAGGTAAACACACAGAAGGACTATTCCAAGGTGAAGTGTTGGAATTGTCAAAAGATGGGACACTATGCAGTTGTGTGTCCAGAGAAGAAGAAGAAGAAGGGGAAGGACCAGAGTTTGGCAGCATCAGCAGAGATTGAGGACTTTACAGGTCGTTTTGACCGGGAGTTTGCATTCACTATGTGTGAGTCCTCTAGTGCAGGATCACCTGCCATACAGGTTCAGAGGGAGCAGGCTTTCCCTCGATTAGCGGAGCATCTACAGGTATCTGGTATGTAGACAGTGGGGCTTCTCGTCATATGACAGGAGTCCGTGAGTACTTCTCGGAGCTTTCAGAGAGTGGCACTGATATTGAGGTAGTACTCGGTGATGACAGAGTTGTTAGAGCAGTCGGGGTGGGGACACTGACATTTCAGAGGGAGTCCAAACCTCCCTTGAAAGTGACAGAGGTTCTTTATGTGCCAGGGATGAGGAAGAACCTCATATCTGTCTCAGCTTTGGAAGACAAAGGATATGAGGTACTGTTCAGGGGAGGACAGGTGTTGATGTATCCCAGGGGTGCTCTAGCTGAGTCAGCTAGAGTGATAGGTGTACGCCATGCAAAGGTGTACAGGTTTGCATTCCAGCCCCTTTTGGCATTGAGTAGTAGTACCGACAACAGAGCTAGCAGTTCTGAGCAGTGTGAGATTTGGCACCGCAAGATGGGACATATGTATCATGGATCCTTGAGGACCTTGCGGGAGATCACTACAGGTATGCCAGATTTCAGTACTGATCACTTTGATACTTGTAGAGGATGTGCTATGGGCAAGTTTGCCAAATCCCCTTTTCCCAGCAGTGACAGCAGAGCGACTGGGATCCTTGATTTGATACATTCTGATGTGA
>APFE031665737.1:0-12449 GCA_000404065.3 Pinus taeda
TTTCTTGGCAAAGAACCCTGCTTATCATTCAAAGACAAAACACATTGATGTTCAGTATCACTTTGTGAGGGATATGATAGAAGACAAAAGGGTGTTGCTGGTAAAGGTGGACACTTTAAATAATACTGCAGATGCATTGACAAAATCTGTGAGCTCTGAGAAGTTCTCTTGGTGTAGAGAAATAATGGGCGTTTCAAGGCTAGAAAAATGACTAAGCTCTCTTGTGGCCCCTTGTGGAAAGAAAACAGCAAGTGGGAGATTGTTGGGCTGTGTTATATTATTTCCATGACTAACCTTCGTAGTGAACTGGGGCGTTAAAGGGGGGGCGGCGCCCCCCGTTCGTTGCACAGCGGGGGGGGTCGCAAGGGGGGCAACAACCCCCCCTATCTGGGGGGTTTGAGGGGGGTAGCCCCCCCTCTACGGGATCCGGTAGCGCCCCGGAAATTTTTTTTGCGACCAATTATGTTGGCGAACCTACTATGTTTTGGTACCATGGTTTTGGCGCGATGGGTTTCGTCCATGGTATTGGATCCGTGATTCGGCATGTATAAATATGTATTGTAACATTGAAAGGAAAATAATGAAAAATCAAGCTGGTAGTCCCGGTTTTGGGATCCAGTGGGAAATCTCTGCATATATGTGTTTGTGTGTTATGCTCTCACATTTTTATTTTTCCTGTGATTTAGAATTCGTATGCAGGTAATTTCTGTACGGGGTTAAAACCTACAACAAACACCTCAAACAGAAGCAATTCGAACAAGGAGATTGGGTGCTGCTGTATGACTCAAGGTATAAGGATTTCAAGGGCAAATTGAGGACAAGATGGCTAGGATTGTACACAGTAGAAAAGTGCAATGACAATGGTTCAGTTCTAATCAGGACCATTGATGAAGAAGCCATCCCCATGCTTGTCAATGGGCATAGGTTGAAAATCTACAAGTTGCCCCTCTCCAAGAAAGAATTCATTGAAAATCTGAGTAAAATAGTGTTGGTAGTGGAGCCGGTCTATGCCTCCACTCCACCCACTCACTAAAAAAAAAAAAAAAAAAACATAAACAAAAACAAAAATGAGGATTATAAAGATCCATGGGTGAAAACCTCCCCTCGGAGGCACCTAAGGCAGGAAGGTAGGGTGAAAACCTCCTGGAGACACCCTAACTGTCTCTTAAAAAAAAAAACAAACAAGAAAAGAGAAATTAACTTCTGTTGAGTGCATTACAAATTGCAGGACGACCACAGAAGGAAAGGGGACATGCACCACATATATTTCACCTCTTCTAGACCCTTTTCCATCATTTCTGCCTTCTCCCATTCCTTGGTCTTATATTTTCTGAAAACTGTTCATCCTACAGGAATCTCTGTGTGTTCTATAGGAGGCTCCTATAGAAATCACAAAGAGTTTGAAATCAGGTCAAAAAAGGGATGAAAGGGCTAGAAACTTTCACAGAAGACCTGTGGGCCATCCTACAACCATCCATCATCATATCTCTCGATTCCATACCTACACCACCACATTCCTAATCATTTCTCTCCTCCCTGCACATAAAACACAGAAATCCTGTTTCTTTTGGTTTTTTAGAAAAATAAAAAGATAACCAAGCAACATCCTTAACTCTTACCTATTGCATACCAAATGCTTTCCCATGAAAGTTAGAATCTTCCTTAGATTTCTCTCAAATCCCTGCTCAAGCCCCAACCAAACCTTTTAGAGGGAGAAGCAGCTACAGGAATTCTTGTAGGATTCCTATAGCAACTGATTCCCTTAAAAATCAAGCTCCAGAGGTAGGGTTAGTGCAGCCATGGATGTGTACAATGCACAAGGAGTAGGATCCTAATTGAAGATCACCTGTATAAGGAAGTTGAGCCACCAATCCAGAAGCCACGGGCGCCAGAAACAAAAATCCATGGATAAAATGCCAAAGTCTAAGCATGCAACAACATGGCAGCATGCAATTCTCGACTAAGAGGTAAGTGACTAAACTCGTTCCTCTATTGCATGGGTATAGTTTAAAAACTACATGGACAAATGAGATGGTTGCGATTAAACTAGATCGGTGGCCAGCTAACTCGCAACCCTCGTCTAGTTCAAGCACTTCTCAGTGGGTACACTCTGCACGTGTGTCCAGTCAACTCATAAGAATCTCAAAACAGGTAGTGGTAGCATCCAAACGTGAATGATGGAAATGATTGCGAGTAGGCAGCATGAAGTTTCATAATGACACTGAAGTAGGGACCAATGGTCGAGATGAGGGTAATGTAGCCTTCATGCCACCTCATCTCATCATCGTAACCCTCTCCTGTAAACTTAATTACGCACGCTCAACTGGACTCACCACCTTTGTTTTCATTTGTATCATCGTGCTCTTAACTGCAACGAGCTACCTAGCACCTCCAGATCCTCGAAATAGCCGCTCTCTATTAGTTTTAGAACCCTTCCGCTTATTGGGATCTACAGGAGCATTATTAGACTCTACAGTAACCTTTCTACAGGAGGGCCAGTGAGCAGCATCGCAAAGGAATATTTAGGATTTCATGGAAAATTTGAGCTCGAAGAGGTAGGCTTTGCGTAGACCCTCTTTGCATTTCTGTCTCTACAAAGCGTGGTGTGATTTCAAGCAAGGCATTGAGTTGAAAAAGGAAGGAAAAGTGAGACTGGAGTCTGCCTGTGTTTTTTTTTTAAGTATATACAGTTTCTCCATTTGCTCTTTGCACCGAAATACTATCTCTTTCTCCTCTGTGGTATTCTCCTATGTAAAGAGATGATGCAACTTTAGAAAATTAAGCCTGTAAAGAGTGAACTTTCATGGGGTAGTCTTCTTATTTTGTAAAAGGGAAAAAACACTGTTCCGTATGTTATCTATCTCTAAGATATTGTTTCTCTCGAATAGACAAACAAATAATGCAAGCCTAGAGAACTGAGGTTGGAAGGAAGGAAAAGTTGCATTTTTCTTGTAAAAAAAAGTGGGAGAAGAAAGAAAAAACACTCTCTGTGTCTTGACAGAAAACCTCAGATGTTCCTCTATTTTCGGGTTTGAAACCTGTTGCCTTCCTCTTCAACTGAAATATTCCAGCAGAATCTGAAACATCATGATAGGGGGTTTTATGAGGAAGGAGCCTCTGAATTCAACTAAGCTGCATGAACATCTAGAAGTGGTAGCCCTCTTTACTAGAGCAAATTGGATGCCTTTCTTTGAAAAGTTTCAAGGGTATGATGAGGAAGTCAGAGAGGAATTTGCGTTGTCTTTAAAACCTCACTCAAAAACTCATGCCACTATCAGTTTTAGGGGTGTAACCACAGAACTCACACTAGAATTCATCAGTAGGGTCACTGGTCTCCCAGTTGGGCTACCCTAGAGCAAGGAAGAAAAACCACTGGGCTAGGTTACCAAGAACACCTTTTCCCAGCCAAATGATCACCTTGTGGAAGACAAGAATGGCATCAGGAGAACCAGCATACCTTACCCCTGGGATGAGGTTAGCTATCAGATTATGGAATACATCTCCTATAAAGGAAGATTCAACATAGTTTATGGGTATCATTTTAGACTTTTGCATGAATTGAGGTATGGCATGGATCTCCCTACACCTCGAAAACTTAGTATTCTCTATTTTATCCTCCAATCCTTAATAAACTCTAACACCAAATTGAAGGTAGGAGTTCCAGACCAATTGGCTCACCATGGGCTAATTAAATTGCTAGTGGAAGATGCCCTCCACACTTTCACAATCCTCATAACCTGGGAGATTTTCATAAATATGACCAAGGAGGATGATGTGAAAACCTTCACTTATGACCTCAGTCCATGTGAAAGTGAGGAGGAAGAACAAAAAGAGGAACCTAAGAAGGAAACCCAAGAAGAGGAAAGGAACACCCAAGTGGAAAAAGAGAGGCTAAAACAAAAAAGAAGAAGGAACCAAGAACAGAAAATGATAAAAATGCATTAGAGAAAAAGAAGAGTTCTAGAATCAATAGGAAAAAGCCTCAGATAGCTTAGAAAAATGTTAACACAGAAAAAGCAGAAGCTAAGCAAAAAGAAGAGGAAATTCAAACAGAGGCAGGAGAATCAAAACCAGTAGAAACAGGAAACACAGTAGATGAAGAAAAAGAAGCATGGTAGGAAGAAGTGTCCCCTGACACACTAGAAAGGGAGGCAACAACTGTTCTTGCTGCATTTAGTACTCCAGCAAAGCCAAAGGGGAAAAGGAAAAGACAACCATCCATCTACTTCAAGTCTCAAAAAAGCACCAGAATAAAGATGAGGAAGCCTCAACCACCTTCAAAGGAGCCCATCATCATTGAAGATTCCCCTACTGCCAAAAAGGAGGAATCTCCATCCAAAACCCCCATCACTTATAAAAGAGGAAGTACTAAGACCTCCACTTGGAAAGAAAGGGTAAAACTACAAGACTCTAAAACAGTCCTACAGGAGGCACAAACAGCCCCACAGGAGACATTGACAAAGCTACAAGAGACTGAAAATATTGAGAAAAAGGTAGAGGAGCAAACCAAGGAGAAAGATAAGGCAACAAAGATACCAGAACCTAACCCATAGCCTAATTTGGGCTCTTATTACAACCTTCTTAAAGGAGGAAAACCTATCCCTCATAAATTTGTAACCCCCGCTCTTCTTTGAGCTAGAAAAAGAAAGGGTCAGAAGCCATAGGTGGATGTAGATCGCAAAATCAAAAGGGGTGGAAGACGTTGGGCACATGGAAAATAGGTTGAGAGAGATGGGCAAAGAATTAAGCACTGTAAGGCATATAGAAGGCATTAGGAGATCGCAATTGGAAGAAGGAAATGAGAGGTTAAAGAAAAAGCTGCAAGAGAGGGAACCACGGGTAGAAAATAAGTTGTTTATCTCAAGAAGACAGCAGTAAGAAAAGGAACCTTAGGCAGAAAGTGAGATGTTAATGAGACAGAAATATGAAGGGGAACCCCAGGCAGAAAATGAGGTATTGATCTTAAGAAGGCAGCTATAGGAAAGGGAAGCCGAATTAGTCTACATGGCCAACTGGGCTATGGAGGCACTATAGTGCAGGCAGCCAGCCAAATCCTATGTAGTATACCTCAAAGATCAGTGGCTCCAGTTCCAAATCAAGGCTCTAGCCTAGAGAGGCACCATACCTTTTCAGGATTATGGCCATTTCTTGGATCTATGTGACCACAGTTCATTTGAGGACAAAGCGAAGCTGGTAGAGTTTTATTTACACAACATGGCCCTTACTGATATGAACCTATGGGACCCCAATGTTGCTTTAGGAGACTTGTAGTTGATGTCCATGGCATCTTGCATGAACCATGAAGCAAAAAGAGCAGTAGAAATCTAGAAAATGATGGAAAAAGAGTAGAATGAACCTCTAATGATTAGAGTAGAACCATCAGACCCAATGGCTCTCATTTACACACACCAACAACTTGCACCTAATCCTCAAAGTGCTTATACTTTGCATAGAGTGCTAATTCTCATTTACGAACACCCAACTTGCAGCTCAGGCTATTGCACATTTTGAAGACATGGAAAGGTTTTTTGGGGAAGATTGCATCCATGCCTGCATGAGAAGGTGGAACACACTCCCCCACAACCTACAGAACAGGGAGTACCACTCCCCAAACAGAATGAGAGAAGCACTAACAAGAGTACCCCTTTATAAGCACTATGCAAAGTCTAAAGACCCATTGGATTGGTTTGAAGCTGAGTCCTCCACTGCTGCTAGGACTACTAGAAGGAACAAAGGAAGAAGAAGAAAAATAGCAGTGGGAAAAGCTGGATGTCAAAGCTGGATTCCATGATAGGGAAGAAGATCTCATATCTGAATCATGGAATGCCAGGGAGGCCATCAAGGCTATCAAGGATGAAGAGATAGATTAGTTGCTTAGAGGATGAGCAACACTTTCAGTAGGAGGGTGATGATGAGCCCCATAAATGGGTAATTATATGGGCTCATTCTGCCTCTTAATTCGACTTAATCCACCATTCTCATTAGTTTATTGCATTTTTTTTATTATATTTATGCTAATAGAGTGAATTACGTTAGTCATTATGCCATGAAGTCTAATGTGTGCTTTATGCTGATTTTTTGGTCAATTTTGGACAAAATCAAAGGATTTATGAGCAATTGGTAGCCAATATTCGAGGAAAACAGGGAAGAGGATTTGTAGAAGGGTGTACGCTTCATTTATGAACCCTTAACTCGAATTCTCCATTAGAAACTCGGAGCACAAGCAGCCACATGAGTGCATCCAAGGGGCAGCTGAGCAAGTAAAGAAGGATTGTTGTTTATCTGCAGTTTTGGGAAGTTGAACTCCTTGATTTTAGGAGAGCTGTTGGAGGCTCAAGTTGTATAAATAGCAAAGCTTGGGTGCTCAATTTTTTTTAGTTGGATTTTAGCCAATTATTAGTAGAATTTTCGCACTTTGGTGCAGCACTTGTTCAGCTTATTTTCGAGCTTATTTTTTAGAACAGTTCATGTAATGTGACTATTATTTTTTATAATAAAGATGCAATATTTTTTGAGAGAGCATTGATCTCTTTCAGAGGGTTGAAGCTCTTGGGTTAGGGCCCAATTGAAGCTACCCAACCGAAGCTTCCCAACACCTCTTTCTTTGTACGTATATGTTTTTTCTTCAGTTCATGAGTTGATTTATGTTACATAGATTCATTTATCTTGTTTAGAATAGGTTTCTTTTGATGGTTTGCATAGCTGATTTTATTTCAGTTGCTGAAGTAGGTTCATACAGTGATAGGCTAAGATTCAAAAAAGAAAACAACAGGCCCTGATCTCTTTTCTCCCTTCCTGGGATCATGATTTTATGTCATGGCACCATTGCTGCCACCAAAAACACAGTTTTGCACTTCCATGCAATCTCTAGTGTGATGAATTGATTTGAAAGTTAATGTATTACTTTAGATTCAGTTACCTAGATCATTTCCTATTCTTTCACAATAGATCTATTTTCATGATTTTCTGTTCAAAGGTTATTGTACAACATTTTCTATTTCTAGGTCAGAAATTAGGTCA
Organism: Pinus taeda; assembly: GCA_000404065.3. NCBI lineage: Eukaryota > Viridiplantae > Streptophyta > Pinopsida > Pinales > Pinaceae > Pinus > Pinus taeda. The sequence goes on from APFE031665737.1 coordinate 7,021, forward strand.
CTTAGAGATATTTTTGTTTTCATGATATAGCTAGTCCTTTCTTTAATCATTTTTTGTAAGTAGATGTGTAGATATCTTGTAGGAAACCTTAGCTCACCTCAGATCCATAAAGAAGCCAGCATCAGCTCACTTCTCACATATTTCCCTTGTCATTTGTAACATTTCACCAATCTGCCCTAATTTCTACACTTCTGTCATGAGATTCCCTCTTGCCATTTGAACAAATCCAACCATCCTCTTCTTTCTTGATCTTCCTTGACAAGCTCAAAACACCTCAACACCTTCATCTAGCCTTCAGTTACCCTTTCCCACCATTTTTCCACCTTCAAAACCTCCAAAAATCACTCTCGGCATCCTCCTGTAGATCCTCCTGTAGATCCCCTGCAGCCTCCTGTAGAATTTCCTGTAAGTGATTTTTCAAAATCCAATTGCAAGGGAAGTATTCAAAAGGGTGCTAGAGGCTTCATGGGACTCCTCCACACCTTCATACACCACTGCAAAAATCAAATCCATCCTCCATCACCACCAAACCTCTGCCACAGTCACAAACAGACAAAATCGCATGCACAACAATTTCACATAAAACACATAAAAACACAAAAAGATGTTCTTTTCTCATTTTATTCTAGGAATAGCTTGAATATATGTAATTTACTTTTCCAGTATTCAATGGCCTTCATTTCATAAGTTTTCATCTCCTTTTCTGCAAAAGTAGGGTTAGCTGGAAAAATTAGGGTTTGCTAGGGTTTGCATTACATTTCAGTCTTCCTTCTCTTTCTACAAATAGAATAGCCTCTATAGAGTTAGCTTTATTTTATCACAGTTAAAATATTCTTTTGGAAACTCATATAAGTTGGCTTGAGCTCCTAGTGATCTTGCGCCAGTTGACCATGTGGCAGCCTGCAGTAAGAGCTAGTGCTTGTGCATACTGCACCGTCGCTTCCAAGTTTGTTACAAACTACAGGGTTGATAAAAGTAAAGTAGGAAGCCGCAGGAGTTGCAACATTATTACTGCAATACTGGTGCTCACCAGTCATCATGGTGGTAGTTGATAGACTTAACAAGTATGCACACTTCTATGCATTATATTATCATTTTAAAGCCAATACATTTGCTGCCGCTTTTATGGAAACAATTCAAAAGCTACAATGTAACCCAAAGATTATTGTAAGGACAAAGAACCCATTTTCACTGAAAATTTTTAGACACAATTATTTTCTTGTCTGTGAACTCAATTAGCTCTTATCTCATCTCATCATCCTTAATATGATGGGAAAATTAAGATAGTGAACAAATGTTTGCAAGGATATATTTGCTTCTTTGTATTGGATAAACAAACACAATGGATCAAGTGGTTACCTATGGGCGAATGGTGGTATAACACTTCCTTTCTTACTTCAGCAAAAATGTCCCTACTTATGGCACTTTAGGGAAACCATCCATCATCCACCAAATCATATTTAAGATCAAATTAGAAGGTTCAAGTAGTGGAAGATCACATAGAGAATTAACAACAAGTTTTCCAACACTTAAAGGATAACCTCACTCAGGTGCAAAATCGAATGAAACAATAGCCAGATTAACATCGTAGTGAAAGAAGCTTTGATGTAGGAAAATGAGTAATTTTAAGGCTGCAAACTTACAAACAACTATCCCTCAAGAAAGATAAGAAGGATAATAAATTATCACCCAAGTATTATGGTCCTTACAAAATATTGCAAAATTTGGTACTATGGCATCCAAATTGGAGGTTCTTGCATTTTTCAGAGTACACCCATTTTCCATGTTTCATGCTTAAAGAACATTATAGGTGACAAACTCCCATTTCAAACAGTATCTCGAGAACTTGACAGCGAAGAAGAAATCATATTCTATCCTAAATCAATCATGGAAACAAGAACCCAACAACTACAAAATGGATTAATTTCAAGATATCTCATTAGGTGGAAGAACTTAGCTGCCGAAAATTCTACATGGGAGCATGATAATTTTATACATAATCATCCATAACTACTCAACTACTGAGGGCAACACTTTTTTGAAGGAGACGGGCATATTAGGCCCCTATACTACTAGTGTATCCCCCTTATTGTTATTATTAGTGTAGCCCCCCTATTGTTATTGTTGTGCCCATGTATCCCCCATATTGTTATTGTTGTGCCCTTACATTATTATTGTTATGTAGGCTCTGATTATATTGTGACCCCTTAGACTCCTATACATACAAAGAAGGTATTGTCATTCGTATCATCCAAGAATGTTCAGTTATGTGATGTAAAGGATGTTTTCCCCTCAAAGAGGCTATTTTTCAAGTAGTTGATATATTTTTTCTTACGTTTTGTGAGATGGTTACATAACATATAAATACTAATTGGTTTATTTTGAATTATACTTTTAATGGTTCTAATTCTAGTCATGTTGAGTTTCCTAACAAGGATGAGGATACTATTAAGCTTCTTAGAGCTGAGTATGAGTCTACTATGGATGTAACAAAGAAATTCTCAGTTGAAGTTAGTATATTGACAACTGCATGTAGAGAGCATGATAAGTTAATGTCGGTTTTCATGAAAAGGAAATTGATCTAAGGATGTTATGGCTAAGTAACAAAAATAAGAGGGACAAATTGTACATCTTGAAGGTGAAGTTTTCACGATGAGAAAGTAACTTAAAGAGAAAGACAACCAACTTTAGCAAGAGAAGAGAATGAAGACCTTGGATAATTTTATTGAGAACCAAATATCTCCATTAATAGATCTTGTCTAGGCTTTCAAAATGGAGCATCTAGCTCACTTTTAATAAAGAACAACAGTGCAGGCTCAAAAAGGATTGTAGCTAACAATAGAAACAAAAAGAGTACAAACCAAGGACACAAATAGGAGATCCAACAAAATCAAAGAATAAATCCTTAAGGAGCACCGACGTTTATAATACCATTCAATCCAAGAGAATATTGTTGCAGACCTGTCAAATTTTCAGAGGAATCAAAATCCGTTTATTCCTTTTTTGGATCATGGGGTAGAGTGTTACATCTACCACAATTTTGGACATGCTACAACAAACTATAGGAGCATAATGTACATATGTAGTCAACATAGCTTGCAACAATATGAGAAGCCAAGGAGATCAATGATCATCTATACTTATGTATTTAATGGATTTTGATTCTCATGTAGCATGTTTGGCTATAAGGGAGTTGATTACAGATCTATTCGATGGAGGAGAGATATGTTATATGTGAGGTATGGATATAGGATAAAAAATAAGAGATTTGATCCTATTGCATCATATCTCAGTCATGTGGAGTGTTATTGTTGGCTTCAAGGGCTTAGACCCAGGTTTAGAGTTAGTTGCACTAACCAACAAAACCATATACCACCGGCCCTTTCGAAAATCATTTGCTCGCGCTCATCATAGTCCCACCTGAGACAATATGATTTGGACAAAACTTAGACCTAGGGGACCCCTACCCAATAGTTATATATGTCACAACATCAATCACATGGAAAGATATTCTATGATGTTCAGCTCCTCAAGGAATATCTGGCAAAAGAAACAACAAATCCAGAGAATACGTAGTAGAAAATCATATAAGTATGAAAAGAAGTAACCTATGACCATGTGGAAGAAGAAATACAAGTAACCTATGAAGTAGAAAGATTAAATCCCTCTGTAGTCCATAGTTATTTGATGCATATTCATGATTGACGACAAAAGTAGGTGAGAGGTGTATAGCCTCAGTGGGAACATATTGTAGAAGTATCGAAGCATGGTATGTGTACGAGTTTGGAAGCAACATCATGATGTTATCATGAGTCTCATTTCATATTTAGATACATGAGCTCAACCTTCCCACTGGAGGTATAATGAGCTCAGGGGGAACTATGCATGGCATGAGGTAATTTACATGGATTTCTTGTAATCTTATTCATTTCTTTCACTCATCTATTTGTAGCAACTTTTAGCCATACATATGTATTTTTTTAATTAACATTTTGGTTGAAAAGCATATGTACTAACCATGCATAGAATAATATCATTGATCCATCCATATGAAAAGAAAGGCGATCCTTTTAGTACTATGTTTCTATGTGTTCTCTTAATATTATCGTTGAAATGTGTGTCCTTTAAGGAAACCAACTTGATAAATATTCCAACAATGTGATAACATGATAATTATGTAGACTGGTACAGATGTGAAAAATGATATGGACAAAGAGATGTCGAAAATATTGTCGTTTAATAATTTCCCAAATACTAATTGTCAACTCGAGGATTTCCTAGACTTACAAGGCACATGCACAATATATGCAAAATTGAAGCCAAATTAACCTAATATAATGTTTGAAATTGAAGCATACAACTGAAATTGAATTGCATAAATTAAATTAATATAGAAATATGAAATTACATAAAAGATAAACACGTGAAAAACAACAAAGAATAAATAACAATAACAAAAACAAACACATGTGATATCACATTCACAATAAAGAAATATCAATCTTTTATTTCACAATGAATTATAACCCTCTCCAACCATAACATAACATAACCTAACATATTCAAATAGAGAGAGAGAGAACTCATATTTATGCATAAGTTGCTTTGAAAAGGAGATAAGCAACTCATAAACATGAGTCCATTTTTCTCTCAACAAATTTGCATAATTACAAAATATGATCCCTTCAAATCCTCACACAAATATTGAATGAGATATCCATATCCTCATGATATTAAACTTGAAATGGGCTTGACTGATTATTTCCTCAAATCTTCTTTGAATAATCCTTTATTGAGATATTTTCTCCCATGAGATATGTTTGAATCCTATCCCAAATCTTCTTTCAATCTTGAAGAGAATCCGAAATTGAATCTTGGATGCCACATAAGAGTGTCTTGGAAGCTTCCAAATCACCTACACATGTCACCAAGCTTATTCCACCTTTAGGTATAAGTAAGTACATGTTATTTTTCTAATTTTGAATCATAAATTTACTTAAAATGCATGAAAATGGTATGATAAATGGTGAATGGAGAAATATAATATGGATAAGAATGAGGAATAATGGAAGTAGAAGAGGATGAAAATACGACAATTCAAAGACTCAACATTCCCCCCAACTAAACTTGTTGCATGTCCTCATGCAACATTGCATGAATTTGCTTGTAGGCTTTTGGCTTCTTAACTTTCGCTTTCATGCATTTTTAACAATAAATCATTCCATGATGTGAATTACATGAGTAACAACTGATAATTATTATGGTTGGTTCTTGTGTTAACAAAATTTATTTTGTTCAGTTTGTTTGTTGCAATAATATTTGAAGAATACTTGCACTGAAAATGATTAGTTCTGAATGTACATAAGAAAGATATTTATTTAATATTTATGAATCATGCCAATATATATATCTATATATATATATCAATG
>APFE031665737.1:12469-60544 GCA_000404065.3 Pinus taeda
TTGATATATATATATGAGAATATATTAATTTTCTAATAATTTATCACAAATTCTCTTAAAATGCATGAAAATAAATAATTTTCTTCGAAAATAATAAGGGAAACGCATATTTAACATGGAAATTGTATGATAAATGGTCAATGGAGAAATATAATATGGAAAAATGTGAGGAATAACAGAAGGAAAGAGAATGAAAATATGACAATTCAGAGGCTCAACATTCACCCCAAATAAACTTGCTGCATGTCCTGATGCAACACTGCATGAATTTTCTTGTAGGATTTTGTCTTCTTAACTTTTTCTTTCATTATTTTTAACAATAAGTTATTCCATGATGTGAAGTACATGAGTAGAAGCTAATAATTCTTATGGTTGGTTCTGGTGTGTCAACCATGAATATGACAAATGTTGGTTCTTGTGTTAACGACATTTATTTCGTTTAGTTTGTTTGATGCAATAATATTTTAAGCCTACTTGCACTAGAAATCATAAGTTTTGAATGTACATAGGAAATATATTTTCTTCATATTTGTGAATCATGCCAATATATATATCAATTTTTTTGCAACAAAGTTTAATTGGAAGAGACATGTTGGTCAATGGTAAAGAAGATGGAATTATGAGATGGTAATGAATATAGTCCCCCCCACCCCAACTAAAGATGTGTTAGATTTACGAAAGAAATGGAATGGAACATGGTAAGGGAATTTTCCAAATTCATTCATTTCTAGAAATTAAGGAATCATATGATTAATTATTAGAAAATAACCTACCTCCACTTACCCAAAAATTTGATGAACTATGCGATAGGAATGTGGCTGATTCTATTGGTGCATCATGATAAATGTGTTTGCTACTGTTGTTGGATCACAGATCAAAAGATGAAGTATGAAAGTGGAACTGTGGTACTCTCATATGGTTGGAAAGATATTGTTGCAACTGTTGATGGAGTCATGAAAAGTATGTAGTCTTCACTTGCTACAAAACTCAATCGTACAATTCTATTCATCCAAATAAATGTGTTAATATCAATCATGAAGAGAAGTCATTAGATTACCGACCATTAATAGATGTCATTAACCAATGCAAGGAAAAATGACGATTAATTTTAATGAGTGCCAATGTACACAAGTACATCTTGGGAAGTGTGAATAGATGAGCTGATGTTGAGCCACTTGCAACATCCAATGATCAAGGGACATTGATGTATTCCCATGATTATTGGCGATAGAACTTGTCATTAAGGCGTACAAGCCTCAAGGTACTAATAAGGAATCTAGTCTTTATCCTAGATAAGGTGTTCAGGTTGATGGGTCAAGACTTGTTGAAAGGTTGTCCTTAAGGAATCCCACACCAATCAACGCAAGTTTGTACAGAATTATTGGTAGGACTATAGATAAATGATTTCATGGTCAAACAATTTTGATGGCAAGGAAAACAATGAAATGTAGAGAGCTGAATGCTTTTATAAGGCAAAAAGATGAACTGAGAGGAAGGAAAAAATGTATGTGACTCAAAAAAGTAGCCACGTGTGAAGTCATGATTAGTAAGGCAATGAATCAGTGGACTCCAATATGGATGACTAATGAGCTTTGAAGGAGAAATGTGGATAAGCAAATCATGATGCAAAAGGTTTCTATGTAGCAGAAAACATCATGACATATGTAATGAAGAATTAGCTCCTCTAAGCTTTAATTATGCATGTTTTATTGTGATTTATGTTGCCATTATGATGCATGTTTGTCCTTGATGGAAACTCACTTCTATATATGGTAACTAGATGAATCTACAGGACAGATCAAAGGTGACAGAATGATGGAACACAAAGATATCAAAGGTGATAGAATGATGGAACACAAAGATATCAGAGGTGTCAGAATGATGGAACAGAGATATCAAACGTGAGAGAGTGATACAAGAAATTGTTGGTATTATGAATTAGGTGTTTTCCTTAATAGAAACCTACCTGATGAGTTATCCTTGATGACAACCTATTTGATGAATGGACTACTTGATAAAGGTATAAACAGGATGTGACATAATGCATGGAAGTTGTGTTTACAAATGTGACAAAATGCAGAGCAATTAAGAGGAATCAGTTCAGAAGTGATGTATGATGGAAACTCGCATTAATTGTAACAGGTCAATTCAGAGATAATAGAGTAATGGCATAGAAGAACAGGATGACAGGATAAAGGATTTCATATCAGAATTAATAAATTGAAGAAAAATAATGTTTTAAGTTGTATATGTTGATTACCCTAGTACAAGTAGTGTATACATGCTGGTACATAGAATAAAAGAAGTGTATATGTATGCACACACTTTCACAAGAGGAAAAGCACGTATGGGATGGAAAATTAAGAATAAATAATACCAAGGGTACATACCATGGTATTAGACGACAATATTGAGTGGAATAATGTTTACCTGATCCTGTCTAAGAATATCATAGGTTCTAAGTGTTGTTTTGGTCCAAGGTATTGAAAAATGATAAAACTATATAAGGAGGTGAATATCAAAGTGTGAGAGGGTGAAAGTAATGAAAACCTTATGAAGAGTTAGATCAAAATAAAATATGCATGTTATGGTTATTGATGCTTTGCTTGATTTGAACTAAGTATGCACCTGAGTGTTTGATGTTGGATGAGATATAATGATGGTTCATGATCATAAGGCCTTAAATGACTTATCATTATGTGATCTGATAATGGATAGGCTAGATCTAAGTGCTAACAAATGCTTTTTCCTCTAAATTCTATGAGATGGGTATATCTAAAGTCTGGAATAGTTGCAAAGTTATAAGTTATTATTTTTAGATCTATATGATGGTATGCCTTGGCCAAGGCACGTATACACGTTGGTTCGGAATTTCCAAGTAGCATATGCAGAAGAAAATCTTGTTGTTAAAAGATGAATGATCTATCTGATCTATGTTGTTGTTTTACTACTATGTGTCAATGTTGTCTTCATTAGATATGTAAGTATAAGAGATTGAGTCTGGTTGATTGATTGATTGATTGAGTAAGAAGGGTGATATTTGCTGCTATCTATTTAGAACTTTGTAATATGACAATAGATCTTCAAAATTTCTCCGTTTAGTACAATTTTTGGTTCAGATGTTTTATGATTCAGTATCTTTAGAGGTATACATAGGTTGGGTTACAGAAAGTGGCGTATACATGTAGGTTGACTTCATTGAAGTAGCATATACATTCTCACTTATGATTTTTGAGGTTGCAGTTGATTCTGGTTATTGATGTAGTGTTCCGAGTTCAGTTATGTGTTCTAGTTAAAGTGATCTGACTGTTCTTATTGATTGGTTGGATTTTTATTAAGTGTTAGTTGATTGGGTTTTGAGTGAATGGTTGATTCAGTTGTATTAGAAATTGATGATTGGGTGATTCAGTTGTGTCTGATATTTGAGTGATTATTTGAGTCAGTGGTGTTAGAAGTTCCAATGATTGGTTGTTTCAGAAAGTGATTATTGGGTTTCATTTATATTAGAGATCGATGATTGGGTTTCAGTGATTAGTTGATGTAGATGTATTTGATGGATCTATTGCATTAGTGATTGATTTTCAGCTTCAATGTTACTGATGGGTCCAGTACGAAAATTTGATGAAACGTGGCCTACATATTTTGTTGATGTGTACCAGGAGTATCCAATCTGAAAATTTATGAAACATGGTCCTTGGAGGAAGAAGTGAAGGTGGTAGCCTTCTACAGGCCTACGCCTACATATTGGTAAACATATAAAGTAGTACAAGAGCTAGGGGGTTGGAGCTCCCTTGCAGTAGTAGGTGGAGAATGAGTGAAGGTTGTAGCCTTCTGTAGGCCAGCGCCTACATATTGGTAATCATATCAATACAAGAGCTAGGGGGTTGTAGCTTCCTTCTAGTAGAAGCTGCAGAATGAGTAAAGATTGTTGCCTTTTGTAAGCAGGTGCCTACTTACTGGTAAACATATCAGCCAATACAAGAGCTAGGGGATTGTAGCTCCCTTCCAGTAGAAGATGGAGAACGAGAGAAGGTTGTAGCCTTTTGCAGGTGGGTGCCTACATACTGGTATGATTCTATGCAAGTACAAGATTGTAAACAACCTTTTGTATTACAAATAAGATAGAGACAACAACAATAGGTGGTTTTCTCCTGCATTGGGTTCCCACCTTAAATCTTAGTGTGCAAGTGTGTTCCTTATGTGTGATGGTTTATTTATTACAAATATTTATATAATGGTTAATAAAGTACTAATGCACTAGCTGAAGACAAACATATTATGGATTAATTGAATTGTAAGTTCACTGGATATATGTTAATTGTCTTAAGAATAGTCACGTGCACACATAGGTTAGATTCAGTAAAATCGCTTATAGAAATATGAATATGAAATGTAAAAATTATTGATTTGTAAATAATGATTTACCCCCCCCCCCCCAGAATTTTTTCCAACAATTTCTGGAGATCACATCTACATGAACTTGGTTTGTCTGTGAACCTGTAAAACCTTAGTAAAAATTTTGCATGAAAACTGTGAGAGCTTTTGAAAAGCATAAAATAAAAAAATGAGTATGAATGCTAGCAACTAAATAAAATAAAATTAATTTTTTTAAATGTTACCTTTGTGCACAAGTTCCTTTGAAGTAACTCCAAGAAATGAATTAGCATAAATCATTTCCAAGAATTATGAAATGTTCATTTGCGAAATCTTTTTGTTCTTGTTTTTCAGTTTTATTTCTTTGTTTTTAACTGTATTTATTTTGATTTGTTTATATATATACACATTATTTTTTACACAACCCATAGTAAACATGAAACGAAAACTATCAATCAAATGAGGAAAGTGTTGGTTGACCATTGGATATCCATCCAAAATTATGGCGAAGAATTGTGATAATGATGCCTCCTTGTGACATTAGCAAGGGAAGGGGTGACGCTTTTAATTCAAGTCATTGATCGATTGGTTGTCACATGATGAAGGAACATAAGTGGGTTGAGTTAGCAAGAAATGGTATGTAGGCCTAGCGAATAGGAGGAGATCCATGAGGAGATCAATCGTCAACTACCCATGTGCTTCATTACTTCGTTGGTGCACTAGAACCACGTAAACCATGGAGATAGTTGTCGATTTGTAAAATAGTTGAAGAATCATGTTAATTCAATATCTATTGCAATATTTAACATAATAATAAGGCACATTGAAAAATAAGACATATAAATGTTTTTTTACCTTATTAAAATATATGGTTCAACTACTTTTATTGATTTGATAGCGATGATGAAAAGAGGAAAATGGATGAAAAAAGGTGTAAAAAAAAGCAGTCACGGAATTCTACATTCCCTCGCACTGAATATTTTATATGTGAGACTGCTAGTTATCAATTGGACTAGTCGAATTCATGGTGCCAAGTAAGCTTGGAGGTATGTTTTCCATCGACTAATCATTTAGAACGTGATTTTGCATTAGTTTCGTTGGGCGATCTGCAGAAACCTATGATAAAAGAATGTTGGAAGTTATTTCTTTTCTCTGTGATGTCAAGTTAAGGAGAGTTGGAACATAATACATTCCTCAGTTTCTTCACTGTTTGATTGGTATGATTGGTCTCTCTTTTCTGTGATGTTTTGAATGATACTGATATGTGATGTGATAACAATTTCTGATCATTTTAAGTCTCATTCTTGCATCGAACAGGATACTTCACACATGGGATACAACACTAGAACTGCATAGGACATATGTTCATCGTGGCATAATGTGAAAATAACTGCATGTTTTTCTTAATACATTTTACCACTGCCATTCTCAGCGAGAAAGAGATTCAAAAAAATCAAATAGTGAATGAATAAAATCATACCTAAATTCTTTTGGAAAGAGACACTCAACTTTGTGACTGATTATCTCCTCACAGTAATCTTGTATTACACCTTTGGTTACCATGTTAACATCTGGACAAAAACTTAAATAAACATGGTGCAACAATGAAGATAAATTATTATTCTCAATGTTGTACTACACGGATTTGCTCATCTCTCATAAAACCAAGGAAGGAAAGAATTGGTTCTCTTTCTTAAAGAAAAAAATTGCAGGTACATATTCTATGAAATTCGTAAAGGTCAGTCTGGTTATTGTGACAACATATTTCACCTGCGTGCAATCCATAATCAATGTGGACATACGATTAACACTAAACCATTAAAGGTATAAATATGAAACAAATACTACTTGTCGGCAGTGAGGGATGTCGTGACATGCATTTTTTAAATTGAGAGGTGGGCATGTGAATCCGAGAGGAGGAGTAAGGATACATTGAACAAAAAGATCCAAAGCCAGTGGTAGGATGACATTGATGTTGAGTAGCTTGAGGCAGATAGTTATACATAAGCACATTGCTACTTCCAAATCTATAATGCCTTGTATGAGTGGGCAACACTGGTTGACAAAAGAGTCACCAATGCCTAAGTGTACCAACCCTCCCAACAAATCAATGCACACTCCCAGTTTCTATGCATCCAAAGGACATGATCCACCACCTAGGGGGATATTTCGAATGGTTGATGGTCTGCGTGAATGTAATGATTGCAACTATGTGGCATAAAAATTTATCCACAAACTTCTCCCTCCATATTCGATCCAGTGATCGCCCTCTCCTAATACAATGAAACTGGGATTCCGAAGGTTTTTTTTTTTGTTTGTGAAAAGTGGAAAGAAGAAAAGTTCCTACAGTAATATGAAGGTTGACCTGTTCTAGATTGGGCAGTGGATGCTTATCACACGCATATGCTATGTTTTATATTGTTCTACCCAGCATTGGTTGGAAACCCTGTCAACTTCATAGGGGAGTGGTGATCTCAACGAACCTATGCTAGAAGAACTAGGAATCAAATTCCAATAAAGAGATCCATTGTATCATAAAGATTTTCACAACAAGATTTCTCCCTTAAATTTCACATCATTGTCTTTAATGAACTCAAATTTCCTCATGGATTTTCGAGGATTTTGAAACTATAACAACCAGATTTCATTTCTAAGTTGAGATCACAATTATTTCTGGGATTTGTTTTCATCAAACAGAGGTATCATTGCACCTCTATCAATATCAAGGTCAGTTGGAGTTAATGCCTAGGTAATTATCAGATAATCTGGTTGATTCGAGGTTGAAGGACATGTTTTCGATTGGTTTAAAAAAAACTAAATCACAATAAACCTTATTTCATTCATTGTGCATATGTGAAGTTATATTTCAAACTCGGTAGACACTTTTACCACCACCATGCAATCGACTATCAAAATTTAAAAAAAAAAAGCCTTCTATATGTTATTTACCAATTTTGATTGCGAGTAGTGAGGTTATGCAATAGTTGGCTCATACAGTAATTGCATTCTTAAATATTGTTATCAACCTAATAAGATAGTGGTAAGGCAGTCCATCTACTTATATGAAGGGATTAAAACTTGGGGTGTGATTTTGGATTGAGTTCAAGATACTTGGGGGAAGGAATGTATCAATTTGGTTGGGTAGGTTGCCTTACCAAACCAATACGATAAAGGAGAAACATATATGCATTATCTTGCCTAAGAAATCAATAGGAGCATTGGCCATGCCTCTTGCCTATCGAATGGTTGCAATATTAGTGATATCCATCTGATATTTGGTAGAATAGATAGAACATATTATAATTGGAAGAACCCATAGATACCCATAGATAAGGAGGAGATACCCAGTGATAGATATAATCAACAGGTACGAATCACGAGAAGGAATAGGGCTACTTTTCCATTTTAGGTAACAAGTTATGATGTCAATGAAGTAAGAACCATTTTTCACCCAGATGAAGGAATAGATTGTAGAAGCTGGAACACAACTTTCTTTCTTGGTTGTAGTTGAAAAAATACGCTTTCTTATTTTTTATTTTTTTATTTTTTATTTATTTATTTTGTATTGTATTAAAAACCACAATTTAAAAAGAAATTAAATTTTATTCTATCTCTAAAACAATCTAGAAAATTTATTGATTTAGGATGAAGAATTTTTATTTTTTTTAGCAAATGGAGACAAAATGATTTGCAGGTGAAATTGATTAAGCATGTGGCAAACCCTTGATTTATTCATTCCTAAAAATGTTTATAGAAATCCTACTTTCGATCCTCGAGATCGTCTGAAAGACAGGTGGAGAGTATACTTATTTGAAACTCAAAACAACATCCTACCTACCCTATGCTAATTGGAAATTATAAATCATTACGTGTAATTAAATTTCCAATATAGCCATTCACACAATAGTAATAAAAATATATTCATTTCCAATTTCGCAAATTTAAAATGAAAATATACAAGAATGATTGAATTTAATTGTTGTGACTGTGGTTTAGCGAAATAAAAACAAAAACGAAATTGATCTAACCTATTATTTTCTTGAAACCATTGAAACCATCTTTCAATAAGGCTTTCATAGGCGTGATTTCCACTCCGATTTAGATCATGCTACAATTTCTTTTTGTCCTCCTCATTCTCCTATTTGAATAATTGTTCCTCATCAGGTGTACAGGATTATTCGAAGGTTGATTATTTGTTTTCATCTAGAAGAGTAGTTAAGATTTTGACTACCATTGAGATCTCCTCTTCTTGGGAAGAGGAGATCCTGGATTTTTCTAGGACATGAGTGAGTTGTTCCAAACTTATAGTCATCGTTAAATCATCTTATTGATACATATATTTGGATTAGTGGGAGAAAGATTCTTACAATGCCCAAAACTAAAATCTGAATGTAAAACTAAATGAAAATAAACTAGTTTCATATACCTACTATTGCGAAAACCATAAATCATACTTTGCAGAAATTAAACACACTTTGCAGTTATCAAATAAGAAAACTAAAGCAAACTATGATAATCTAGAAAGCAGTAAATACCAAATAGTGATTTAGTTGTTAAGCAAGCAAACTAGGATAGCTAGTAAGCAAGCAGTTTAATGACAATTAAATCAAATCACTCTTGCAAAAAAGTAAACTAAACTTCAATTCATCGTTCCTCCCTGACAATGGCACCAAAATGTTGGTCGCAAATATTGTTGTTTAATAATTTCCCAATCATTAATTGTCAACCTGAGGATTCTTACGAGGCACATGTACAATATATGTAGAATTGAAGCCAAATTAACCTAATATAATGTTTGAAATTCAAGCACACAACTAAAATTGAATTGCATAAATTAAATTAATCGAGAAATATGAAATTGCATAAAATAAAAACAACATGTGAAAAGAAACAAAGAATAAATAACAAATATAAAAAAAACACATGTGAGCTCACATTCACAATAAATAAATCTCAATCTTTTACATCACAATGACTTACAACCCTCTCCAACCATAACATAACATAACCTAACATATATAAATAGAGAGACAACACTCATATTTATACATGACTTGCTTTGAAAAGGAGATAAGAAACTCATAATGCAACTCCATTTTTCTCTCAACCAATTTCCATAATTACAAAATATGATCCCTTCAAATCCTCACACATATCTTGGATGAGATATCCATATCCTCATGATATTCTCCTTGAAATGGGATTGAATGATTATTTCCTCAAATCTTCTTTGAATAATCCTTTATTGAGATATTTTCTCCCATGAAATATGTTTGACTCATATCCCAAATCTTCTTTCAATCTTGAAGAGAATTCGAAATTGAACCTTGGAGGCCACATAAGAGTGTCTTGGAAGCTTCCAAATAACTTGAACATCTCACCAAACTTACTCCACCTTTAGGTATAAGTAAGTACATGTTATTTTTATAACTTTTAATCATAAATTCACTTAAAATGCATGAAAATAAATAAATTGGAAAATAATAAGGGAGACCCATATTTAACATGAAAATGGTATGATAAATGGTGAATTGATAAATATAATATGGATAAGTATGAGCAATAATGGAAGGAAAGTAGGATGAAAACATGACAATGTAGAGACTTAACAATAGTCCATAGTTATTTGATTCATATTGATGATTGACTACAAAAGAAGGTGAGAGGTGTATAGCCTCAGTGGGAGCGTATGGTAGAAGTATGGAAGCATAGTGTGTGTACGAGTTGTGGAAGCAGCATCATGATGTGATGAGTCTTATTGCATATTCAGATACATGAGCTCAACCTACCCACTGGAGGTATAATGAGCTCAGGGGGAGCTATGCATGGCATGAAGTAATTGACATGGATTTCCTGTAATTTTATTCATTGCTTTCACTCATCTATTTGTAGCAACTTTTAGCCATACATAAGTATTTTTTTGAATGAAAATTTTCGTTGAAAAGCATATGTACTAACCATGCATAGAAGAATATCATTGATCCATCCATATGCAGAGGAAGGTGATACTTTTAGTAATATGTTTCTATGTGTTCTCTTAATATGGTGGTTGAATTGTTGTCCTTTATGGAAACCTACTTGATAAATATTCCAATAGTGTGATAATAGGATGATTATGCAGATTGGTACAAATGTGAAAAATGATATGGACAAAGATATGTGATAGATGATGGGGAAAAAGGAATATCATTTTAGAGACAAATAAATAATAAAGTTGATTTTTGAGAAAGTATATGCAGGTCCTAAGAAGCAAGGTCACCTACATATAGAGGTATTTTGAAGAGAAGTCTCGTATATAAACCGCACCATAGTAATTTGGATATCAGGGGACTTCACCATGGTTTTTTCCCATAGTAATGAGAGTGACACCACTTATTTGATCTTGTCAAAGAATAATAATGACACTACCAAATGATTGGCCTAAGGTATTGGATAAGTTTAAAACTATATAAGTAGATGGATATCAATGTGTTAGGTGTGGAAGTGATGGATTTTTTTATGAATGATTTGATCTGAAATAGGTGTGCACTAGGGAGAAAGGAGAAGACCCATTTATGAAGTATCATGACATATGTGCTTGTTTGATTTACTTATTTAAAAGGTCTAAAAATGATAGATTTGTGATTGTAATGATGCTAAAATTTGAATGAATTATTCTAAAGCATGTAATTCTAACAACAAGAGTTTCATATTGTGAAGATTGTATAAAGTTTTCAGATTTGTATGCAGGTTTGTCTCAGGTTAGTCATGTCAATATTTAGATATTCTTCTAGGTAGTCGCATGTACATTCTACAAAGTGTTTTTAGTATGTTCAGATTTGTATGCAAGTGTTTTGAATGGTGAGCACATACATATATTGATATTCTTTATGAAAGTCACATACTTATGTTAAGGTTTTTGTAATATAACTTGTTGATGACATTTAATGAGTTTTATTTTGATTGTTGTTGGATGTGGATGGTGCCTCTATTATGATGATCTGTATCTAATAGTGTTGACTGGGGTGAATGGGGAATGGTATATTCATGTAATACATGATGGAGTAATATAAGTATGGTTAAGTTATTGATAGTTCAATGTCATTATTTTGAGATCTATATGTAGGTTTTGCACAGAGGAAACACAAACATATGCATATGTTATTTATAATAGTAGTGTATACATTCTAACGCATGAATGAGCAAGGTTTGCAATGACAACAATTGGTTTATGTGATGAACAAAGTATGGCTTGGTATATTTATGAATGGTTGTGCATTGGTATGATTTGGCTATGATTGTTTTGGTTTGGTTGCAATAGTTGGTTGATTTTCAGTGATTGGTTTGCTAATATTATAGTGCTTCAGTTGGTTCAATGATTAGATGAGTTGGTTTAGTATTTAGTTTCAAAATGGTTACTTGGTATTGGGATTAATGATGAAAGTGGGTCTAGTATAAAAATATGATGAAAGGTGGTTGTTGGGTGCAATATTTTAGGATATTTTAGGCATCCTTTTCCCAATTTTTGGCAATTTTCCCTCATTGAACCTAAAATTTACCCAGTACAATGTTACTCCCTCTAATAAAGAAGAAACCTTTTTATTGGACATATGGCTATGCTATCTTCCACTAAGTATTCAATGAAATAATTTTTTATTTAGGATGACTAACTAAGGTATAGTTAGATGAGTTCCCTTGTATGTTTTTTTTTTCAGGTGTTTCCATAACTAGTGATAACCATGGGTGACCAGTTGTTGCTCTTATTTTTTTTTACATGGTGTAAGTTGATACTTGTTGTTAGACCCTAGGTTTTCCATTACCTATTGTCACAACATGAAGCTATCATTACACCACGAATATGATGTTACACTCCCAATTGTTAAGACTGTAGCTGACATTTTCAAAGGCAACTATCAAGGTTGCATGAACTAATTCCATGCAAAGAGTTAAGAAAATATGAGCAGTATCAATTGCATCTAAACAAGAGCGGTGTAACCATATCAAATCCTTATTAAAAGTAGTTTGTAATAATTTCTATCTTTCTATTATTTTTGTTAGCTTAATCGGTATGAGATTCACAAGATTATCATGACTGATTCATTTCCCTAATTTTGGGGCTCTATAAAGACTTTATAAAAGAGATTAGTCTCATGAGAAGACAACGGCGAAATAGAGATAATACTAAATTAATGATCTTGTACCTTTGAACTATTTTAATACAAACATATATTTGGTGATGTTACTGCAAATCCATGTTGAATTTTTAAATAGTTTTCATTTTACTCCTACACCCTGCTAGGGAGGAACGACCCTCCTCTTTAGCAGGGATCGCAGTGTTAATAGGATTTTGTTTTTTTATGTGTGAGTGTGGATTTCTTATTATTGTTGCACACGTTTCATTGTGGGATAGATACACTTCTGCTTTTAGATTTATTGTGTGTTTTTACACAGGTTAATTAATTACATGTTATTTAATTGTTGTTACATCTTTAGCTAATATTGTATGGCAAACCTATCTTTATTATGAAGTTCTTATGAAGTGTGGATTATTTCCTTGCCAAATGTGTTTCATTCATGAAGTGTGCCTTTTAATTCCTGCAAGCGTGTATTTGCATTCTACAAGGGTTCTTTAATTTTTGCAAGTGTTTCCAATGACATATTTTCTATTTTACCTAGTTGTTACATGTATCAGTTCAAATAGTGCAGACGCCTTTGAAATAAAAATACCTACTCTAGTTGAAAATTAATGATTATGTTTTAGTTACATTAAGAGTGATAAAACCTCACAAAAGTTTTGGCTCCATTCCCAAGGAAGGTTGTCAATGATACAGTTAGCCAATGCTTTCTTTTGAATTTCATTTTGATAAAGTGTCCATAAGCTTACAAGTATTGAGCAGTAAGAAGACAGGTAATAACCTATGCATTTCTCTAACATACATGAGCGTGCTCACCACTGTAATAATTAGGACACTTAAGGTGTCCAAATAATTACACATAATGTCCATGTGTAGAATCTATGAGTGAACAAGAAGCAAAAAGTAGAAACCCTAATAAACCCAAAAGCAAAAGGGGTCGAAAAAAGAACAAGAAAAATATTGATTAAGGGAGAGTAACATTTATCAAAGAATTGATCTCAAAAGAAGAAAGGGAGAAGTCAACACCACATAGGAATGTGAGATAAACACACCCATAAAAATATGTTTCTTCTACATTAAAATCAGGAGTATTTTCTTCCCTTTTTTTAGGACCCCATTTTCCTCAAACTAGCCTACAAAATCCCAAATCTGTAAAATCAACTCAGAGAAACTAGCGCCCAAGATTTTGGATTAGTTGTACAAGGGGACACCAGTGGAAAATATCAAGGACCAAAATCAAAAGAACATTGTTTCACTTTGCAATACCCAGACTCAGGGAGTACAGTAAACTAACCAACGCCAAAACAATCCAAGAAATTATCACAAGAATCCTTATCTACAAAACATTCGTTCGAGCAATCTTTAGAAGAATACTTAACAAAAATAAGGAGAATTTATAATGGGCTATAACAACAACAATAATGGGATAGGTGCCACTATTACCACTTTTGAATTTCCAATAAGTGATATAAAGGGAGAAGCCCCCATGAAAAATATCCCTCTATTAGCCCTTCCATCTTTCCAAGGATTAACAGCAGAAGATATTGATATTTTTATGTTTGAGTATGATGTCATATGTAGGAGTTATGGCTACGTTTCATATGCTTAGAAGCTAAGACTATTTCCTTCCACTCTGAAAGGAGTAGCATTAATATGGTTTTTGGGACTAGGTTCTTTCACTATCCGAACATGGCGAAATATGAAGACTACGTTTCTCGAAAATACTAAGACTATTTCCGAATGAGAGATTTAAGAGAGGAGATATTCAGAATCACATAGAAGGAAGAAGAGAAATAGGAAGATTACATGGAATGATTCCATTATAATCTACAAGCATCCAAACATAGTGATTTGGATCTAGAGATTTTGAAAATAATATTGATTCGAGGAATGAGAGATGTCTGCGTTGACATGTTGAACTTGTTACGAAAAAGGGGATATATCTCAGGAGCCTGTTGATGCCCCGAAAATCATTGTATCAACATGGGGGGACAACCACCCGGTCCGGACCTTAATACAGCTCCTTTTCCGTTTGGGATGGTGGCTCCGACTGGATATAATGGGACCAGTTTCCCAATAATGAATAAAAGGGGTGGATGAGCGATTGATTATCTAATATAATGATAGGCTAATAACTTAATCTATCAGCAAAGACAAAAGAACTATTGCTAATCTCGGGAACTATTATTCTTTGGAAATGTAGCGTTTGATGATCTTTGTCTATTGACAGGCATATAGATGACTCTATCAAATAAACATAGATATTTATTCATTCAAAGATTACTTTATTTAAATAGTTAAACAAAGTGATTAAACAATAATTGCTACACTTATCATTTATATCATCGATACATACATGATTAGAAGAAAAGCACACTGTAAACATCCAATAGTGGAATGATTAAAGAATGTTGTTAAAACACACATATATATATCTGATAATAGCAAGAGCGATCAAATGACAATTCATATAAAAAGAATGAGTTCAGACATAGATAATAGTACCATATGAGCTGCTTATCACTCCCAATATCAATTGCTATTTGAAATTCTTCTTCCAACGCAGAAATACTTTCAAACAAAGATAGTAGTGCACATTCGCATAAAAGCTTCTTTGTCAAAATTAGAATGATTGGTCCAGTTTTATAAAAGAATATCCCTGAAGTACAATAGTGCAACTTCAGGTTTTAAGTCATATACAAAACTTTACGACCCTTTCTAAATACATGAAAGGGTCTATAAATACTAAACTAAGCTAACTATCTATGAAACTGAAATCCTACTTAATTGGTATCAATTGATTTTATATATCCCCTTCATAGCAATCTGGCAGTCGGCGGCATGAATCATCATTCAGGTTGTTTGCCTTTAAACCTGAGTTGACATATCGCAAGCATTGGCTCCACTTCGGGTGGTCTGTTGAGGCGAGAATTGAGTTGGGCGGCATAGGTGGCATCCTGAATATCGGGAATGATATACCCGATTGCATCTGTAAGGCATTTGACGGTGGCTCTCTGGCTGTGCGGTTTTACTAAAAAGAACCAATAGGTGTCCCATGTCAAACTGTTAATTCCTGCGATTAATCTTCATTTTTCTCTAGTTCCGGGTAACATGACTGCTCCAATGTTTTAGCTGCTGTCAATTTGCCTGGAGTACATTGAGAGATCATGTTAGATAGGTAAAGAGTATTATTAACGAATTCAACCAAATTACTAGTGGTTGATTTGCATCTTGAAATTGCTCTCTTTGCTTTCATTAACTGAGACTGCCATTTTGTAAATAATATCTCTTTATGTGATTCAAAAATCTTTGGTAAATTAGCCGCCTGTCCCTGATCGGTATCTTTCCATTCCAGAAAATTGGTTAATGTTTCTTCGGCTTGATCCAAGTGTGTTCTAAATTTTTCCGATTTCTCACTTATTGATGTCGTTAAATCACATAATGGTTCCGCCTGGGCAATTTGTTGACATAAAATCTTTATCTGATTTATCAATGCTTTGTTTATCTATAATGCCTCTACTCTGAATTCATCTATCTGTGGAAGTTTCTTTGTTTTCTCTAGCTGGGCTGATAGCTGAGCAATTTGCTCATCTTTTGACTTCAGCATTTTTTCATTCGATGCTTTTAGTTGCGCCAATGCCTCAGATAGCTCTTTCTGCTTTTGAACTGCGTTGTCATCAATCCTCTGTTTCTCTTCCTGCAATTGTTTAGTCAATTGATTATTTATTTGTTGTTGTACTACCAATTGTTGTTCTGCCTGCTCTGTCTTTTGCTGTGCTTCTGATAGTTGCGCTTGTAGTGAAAATATCTCCTGGTCTTTTGTTTTCAATAAACTGCTCACCTTTGATTCCTTGTCTATTGTCGCCGCCAAATAGGCTCCAGCATATTGTGATAGTTTTGTTAAATCATCAGAGGGGTCAAATTCCTCTTTCCAAAGTACATTTCCCTTCACTGTTTGTTCTGGGAATACGGAAGGTTGATTATTCCTTCTCCTCTTCCTCTATCATTTTACCACAGCTTTGTGTCTTGGGCTATAGAAGACATCTAAGGGAGGAATTTCTAATATTTGCAAAATAACCTGATCAGAAGGATCCTTTGGGATTATCTCTACTTCTTTCGAACTGGGTAGGACGTTGGTTTCCCCTGGAACCTATTTTGAAGTTTTCTCTTGTGTATTAGCCTCTTTTGATGTCTCTTCATCTTTAGAGCTCTCAATATTATCGATAATTGAATTGAATTGCTGCCATTTCTGGACAAATTTCGGGTCAATTTGAGTATTTACATTACATTTATGTTGCTCTGTTCCTACTCTTTCGCCTGGGTTTCCTCTTGTCTTTTCATATGCACTTCTTCATGTTCCTTTGATGTAATAGGGGGTTCCTTAATAAGTCGCTACTCAGGCTCGCTTGATTCTATTGTTGGGGTTGTCGCTAACAGATCTAGAGGCAGAGTTTGCAACCTCTGTTCTCTAAGTCTGTTGAATTCAACTAATCCTTCATCTTTGTATTCGATTATAGCCAGCGATTTAACTTGGTACATTGACTCGGCTGATGAGAACAGGTCATCAATTTTATCTTCTTTATGCTCAAACTTGGTCAATTTGGCCTGTTAAAGTGCATTATAGGAGATTTTGCATGGATCAAATTGCCTACTAGGGAGAGTTGCTAGAGTTAATGACTTTATTTTTTCAGATTCTTTCCTTCCATGTTTGAAATCATGTAGAGTGTAGATACCACATCTCAGGGGAAAAGAGGGCCAAACCTGCTTCTTATTTTTCTTTAGAGTTTGTGTAACTCCTTCGGAGGTAATCTGATAGGCTATCTCCCTGGCCAGCAGTTCATCAGGTATGTACAAAGGAAGAATGTGAGGTTTGGCTTGACTGCCAAAAATTCTTATATAAGTAAACTTCTCTTCTCCGAACCAACTTCTTATTGATGTCAAATCAATCCCTGCTTGGTAGGAAATGTTAGGGGCATGCTTATTAAAAATAGAATGATGAATGGGTAACATAAAGCCATTGCAGATTTGGTATAAATGGTGCTTGTAGTAAGTTTTCCACAACTTCTGATGGTATATGTGAATGGGCATGGGGTCTTGCGAAGTCCACCTCCATCCGAGCACAAGAAATTCATATTTAAAACACAGGACGTCTAATATATAAGCATTGTAGTAGAATTGAGGAATAAGCCTTTCAGTGACGCGGGATTTGGTTCTAAAATCAAGAACTACGGTTGCTAGCTTATCAGACAGTATAGTTGCCCAATCCATTATTTCACCATTACATGCCGCTTCCGTTAAGGGAACCATTTCTATAGTAAAATTAGTGGAATCATGCAACCCCCACAACCTACACATCATTATCCCAGCATAACAATAAGGAGAGCATAGAGAATTGACTGAGTACTTACCCGAAGATTCATGCTTTTGTTTTGCTGGATTTTGCCTCCATTCCCGAATGGGTTCGGATTCTGTTTCGTTCTCATCTCGGAATTTCTCTAGAAATGTCGTGTTGTACTTCTTCTCTGGCACAGGAAAATGATACATTTCCCTCAAATCATCAGATTGAAATGAACTGAAGATTCTCCCATCTCTGGTGCTAAAGGTTCTGTCTGTGATTAGGATTTCCTCAATTGCCCATCTTACTACATCCGTATACGAGAGAATTATTTCCCGAGCCGCTATCCGATGAAGGAAAGAGTTGGCTATGTCCATTAGAGTAGCATCAGATTTTTGAGTGCTATCTGCTAAGGCTTGTACTACTGTCTTCTGTGGTTCTTCGACTTCAATAAAATTATAGGTACTTTTCCAAGTAGTTTTGCCGAGTCCTAGACATGTAGTATCTGATATCAATCCTTTCTTTTTAGTTCCTGGATCAGCAATCAGTTGTCCTGTGGCTGGCGAAGCGGAAGCAATTGTAGTTTTCTTAGACTTCTTCCTCATTCTGCTTTAATTCATTACTTCGGAAGAGTTCTGCACAGGAATGAAAATGAATGTAATACAGAAAATTGATAGCTTAAAACCGAATATGAGCGATATATATTGATTAATGCATGATAAATGATTAACTTAAGGTGGCCTCGGATACAATCTGTGAAAAGATTTTTTAGGCTTACTGTTTCATTAAATGGCCGTTAAGACCTGTCAATCCTTTAAATGCCCATCATATCGATTATTGGCCGAATGATTTGTTTAAGCGTGCCTTGGATGTTTTGGCGGTTGAGCGCAGATGAATGACTGTTTGGAAGATAAGGCTTTTAATACGAATTAATCGTAATAAACCTACTTTAATATTTCGAAATTCGCGCTTTTGGCTTTATCGCAATCGGGCGTCGGGGAAATCTTAAATCGTTACATTGGTTCCATTTGGAATCCCTGATCGCCGATACCAATATCGCATTGCATTGGAAGTATTAATCTGGGCACTTTGAAAAGCATGCATGGTAAATCCCCAATCGCCGATAGCGATATCACATCGCATCGGGGCGAAAGGAATTTTATTATGCCAACTTATTATTGCCGATATCCGATAGCCTATTGCGAGTTGTCGCGTCGAAGAAAACCAATGGGTCTTTAAGTTTTGCCTCCTTTGTCATTGCGATATGCGATCTTGCGATCACTTTATCGCAATGACAAAAGATTAATCATTTATATATATATATATATATATATATATATATATATATATATATATATATATATATATATATATATATATTATATATATAAGACCTTTAATTGGTTTATCAAAAAGGTTTTTTAATGTTTTTATTTTGTTTTCGGACCCTTTTGAGTAACACTAAGTTGATACCAATTAAAATTAAAAGGGACCCATTTCACATTATAGTTTTGAGAATAATAATGATATGAAATGGGGGGTTGTTGTCGAGCACAACAATTGGTGATTCGCTGGAAGAAACAATTATCTCTGAAAAGTATGGAAATACTTAAACTTTTTCAAAATAGAAATTTCATCAAAGGGGAAAATTCTAATATAACTAGGTATATATGCATTCCAAATAAAATGAAACTATCTCTGCTAATTCCTTCTCTTGTTTAAAATTAGATACATTCTAAATTTTAAATTGGCCTCTATTGGTTGATAATGATAAAACAGAAAACCTTTCCAAATCAGCTTTTAAAATTAACTCCTTTGTCATAGGTAGAGCCTGTGCTGCCAACAGACGTTCATAGTTTCGACAGGGATACCTTTTAACCATGTAATTTTCCATTGTCCCATTCATCTCAGAGTATGATTAATAGAATGAATTCAAAACATGATTTTCACATTTTGCATTTCTTTTCTACTTTTCTGTTATTTTGTAAGATAAAAATCCATTGTCCTGGTTTGGTGGCCAGTTGAGTGACAATGCCATTCACTAGTAGTAATTTAACCAAACAAGCTGGCTCATGATGAGACCCCTTGTCTTATAATTAAAGCCATTACCCTATTTTGGTATGCAGTATTGGTAATGCTGGTTAAACTATTTCCCTATGATCATGGTAAGTAGGCTTGTAATAAGACTTCTTATCCTTTATATCCAATATTTCAGAATTACACTGTGAGTAATCACAACATTTGGTGAGTGGGATGGACAATTTTCTCCTTAAGAGTAAATGGATGACAAGGTAAGAGTTGAAGATGCTGAAATTGGATTAGTTCCTATTTTGATATTGATAACCTTCTTATGACCAATTTGAAAACATAAAATGATTTACAATATTTCTAAACTTTGAGAAGCGTTCACAAAAATTGAAGTGTGGTTTCAGAATGCAATTATATCTAATTTCCTAGAAATTATCCCTTTTGTTTAAGACTTCTTATTTTAAAAGTAAATATCACACTACTTGTTTTGAGCAACTCTTAAATACAGCAAAGGTCAATGGAAGACACCCCACAACTTTATTTTCTAATGTTCCTACAAACTACAAAATTCTATTAAAAGGAGAAGGGGTTACCTCCTCAATTGAAGAATTTCTTTAAGATAAGGCCATTAACAGGGAGAGAATCTCTCAAACCTGATAAATCTTGTAATATGAAGGTCGAATGGCCTATCTTCTCACACATCTGAAATGGTCCGAGCCACATCTCCGGAAGCTTGGTGTGTTTTCCCTTATCTTCATGGGCTTTGTCCCATTTCAGAACTAAATCACTGAATTGAAATTGTTTTGAACCGGATTAGACTGAATCAAATGATGACTTGATGATTTGCTGATGTTTCGCATGAATAACCTTGGCTTTTTCTCTTTCCTCTTCTAATTTTAGAATTTGGTCATGTCTAAGTTGTATAGAAGAAGAAGGGCTTTCTTCAATAAATTGAACTAGGGCTAGAGAAGGAAGGACAAGATTTGTTGGTAGTACTACTTCTTTTCCATACACAAGATTAAATGGCGAAGAACCTATGGAAGCCTTTTGTGTTATCCTATCAACCCATAATGCAAATATTAAAGATTTGTGCCAATTTTTATGATTCTGTTCGATAGTTCGCTTAATAATTTTAATCAGATTTTTATTTGTAGATTCTGCTAAACCATTACCCTGGGGATAATAATTAGCAGAACATTTCAGTTTAAATCCTCTTTTAATAGCGAAATCAAACATAGCATTGCTTGAGAAGTAAGATGCATTATCAAAAACAAGAGCATTTGGGACACCAAACCTAGTAATGATGAATTGGTCTATGAATTCAATAATTGCTTCAGAATTTGTTGTCTTTAAAGGAATTGCTTCAACCCACTTGGTAAAATAATCAGTAGCGGTAAGGATATACTTATGTTGTATGGAAGAATGTGGAGTAATTTCTCCAATGATGTCCAATCCCCATTGCTCAAATGGTTGTTCAATGTTGACTGGTTGCAAAGGGAAAGCTGGTTTTCTTTGTCTTCCACTAGAAGTTTGACAATTCCGGCATTTCCTTACATATTCATGAGCATCTCTAAACAGAGTGGGCCAATAATATCCAGCATGGATGATTTTGTGAGATGTTGTATCAACTCCAAAGTGTCCTCCTGCCGGTCCATCATGTAATTCTTGCAAAACCTTTTGTGCTTCAGGTTTTTCTAGGCATCTTAATAAAATTGAATCATAGTTTTGCCTAAAAAGCACATCATCAATAATTGTGAAATTTTTTGCTTTCAATCTAATGGCCCTTTTGTTTTTGTAAGACGGGTTATGAGGAGCATATCCATTTTTCAAATAAAAGATTAAGTCAGCATATTGTGATCCAGAGTCGGCGATACTTATCTGGTTGACCTCTTCGGTTTGATCTGTATCACCTGATTCTTGAATGTGAGATGCTCCTACCAATAACCTGCAAAAACCTTGGCCTCTAACAATCTTTGCTGGTTTAATTTCTAAGTCGTACTCTTGAAGTGCTGTAACCTAGTTTTCCCTTTTTTCACCCAATTCACTTTGGATTAATAGTTGCCTTACTGAAGGGAAAGGAACTATAACTTTTGTATGGGATTTTAAAAGGAAGGGTCTGTAATGTTTGACAGGTTTATATACAGCAAAGGCTTGTTTTTCTACTTCGGAGTAATTCAATTCAGCACCCTGAAGATTTGAACTATAGAATGAAATGGGTGCTTCCAAATTGTGATTGTTGATCTGTGTGAGTACTGCTGCATAAGACAAATCAGATGCGATAGTATACAATGTGAAATGATTAGAAAATTAGGAGTATTTAAAGCGGGGGCGTTGATTATTGATTGTTTGATCAAATCAAACGCTTCCTTTTCTGTCGAACCCCATCTAAAGAATGAATTTTTCTTAATCATGATTTGAAGTGGCAAAATGATTTGAGAAAAGCCTGGAACGAACCTTTTAACAAAATTGATTTGGCCCAAAAATGACTGCATGGATTTTTTATTATGAGGAAAAGGGATTTGAGAGATTTCTTTGATCCTGTCCGAATCAATATAAATGCCGTCTTTAGAAACAATAAAGCCTAAGATCTTTCCTTGACCAAGAGCGAAGAAGGATTTTTTAGGGTTAAGTGAAATACCATATCCCTTGCAGCGTTGAAAGATTTGATTTAAATCATGCAAATGATTGGATCTCTCTTTAGAAAATACAGTAATATCGTCTAAGTAGATGACTATTGTTTTGTTAATCAACCCTTTAAAGGCTATATCCATCGCTCTTTGGAACGTGGCTCTTGAATTAATAAGTCCGAAAGGCATTTTCTGATACGCATACGTTCCCCATTTTGTTCTAAATGTGGTTTTGAGTTGGTCATCAGGATGGACCAAAATTTGGTTATATCCTAAAAAACCGTCCAAAAAGGACATTAACTCAAAGCCTGCCACTGATTGGAGTATCTACTCCATAGTAGGTAATGGTAAATTATCTTTTAAGCTCGCCTTATTCAAATTTCTGAAATCTATACAAATCCTGATGTCGCCATTTTTCTTTCTGACTGGCACCATATTGGAGACCCAGTTTGAGTGCCGAACGGGAAAAATAATCTTAGCTTTCAAGAGTTTATTGAGTTCCTATTTTTATTTGACTCTCTAAGTTTGGATGTATTTTTCTCAACTTCTGTTGAACTGGTTTCTGTTCGGGAAGCATTGGAATGGTATGTTGGATGATGGATGTATCATATGTTTTTAAATCGTCATATTTCCAAGCAAAAACATGTTTATTTTTCCGTAACAGTCTAATGAATGCTTCCTTTTCTTCCACGGAAAGTCCTAATCCTAAATTAATGTTTTGAGGACTTTGCTCAGTGCCAAGGTTTATCAATTCAAACCTTAAGGTAGAACTTTGGAGCTTTGTATTGGTCACAGGTTTAAACCTGCCTTTAATATCATAAAGATCCTCAAGCTTCACCACAGGCTTTGGGATTGAATTTTCCTCGTGTTTACTTTGCATTTGAATATCGTGGTCATTTTCCTCAATGATTTGATCATCATAGGATTTTTCGGAGGTTAAAAACTGTAAAATGCCTTCATCGTGGTTGAATACTCTCCAATTAGTGACATTGTCAGGAATTGATGGCCTAAAAAGGAATTCTACTGAAAATCTATCTGGGCTATAATCTTCAAAAGGTAGGAGCTTGGAAGCGACATTGGTTAGCAAGTCGGCTGCTGAATTTTGAGACCTGGGAATGGAAGAAATATTGAATGCCAAAAAGTGGGATGTGAGTTCTTGTACCAGTGACTGATAATGTTTGATATGGTTAGAAAGACAATGAATTGTAAACACTTTCAAATATTGGACCTTGAGGCCAATCGCTTTATATAGTCCTTAGACTAAGGCTTCGTACTCAGCTGTATTATTCGTGCATTCAAACTCTAGCCTGCAGGACAACATTGTTTTTTCTCCCTGTGGGCTAACCAAAATACATCCTGGTCCTGATCCTTCTCTCGATTTGGACCCATTGAAATATAAAGACCAAAATAAAGAATTTTCTACAATTTTATTTACAAAATTCTCAGTAACATTAACACATCTAGACCTATCAGTTTATGAAAAAATTTTGATTTGTGATGTGAAATTGTTTACCAAGAAAGGAGATGGTTGGGCAATATAATTGCCAAAGAATGATTTGGAAGAATAGTTTCCTAAAATATTGTTGTTAAATGCAACCGGTTGATTCTCTTGTTTGAACTTTGTAACAGTGTGGGTCATGTGTTTCTCCCGATCGATTTTTATTTGATTCGGCTTACCCATATAGGGAAGCCACATATGGGACCAATCGGTGGAAATATACCCATGGAGTTTTTCTGACCAATCCCTGCTTAAAATTAAACCATAGAACTGAGGTATATCGGCGATTAAGATATCAATCCTTTGAACCACTCGTGGATCAGCTGATAACCTGGTTGTAACAGAGTTTATTTCCCCTAAAACCTGGACTTTAGTTCTATCTAACTACACAATGTGAATTGAAGACTTCTGAGGTTCTATGTTCAGTTTAGAACAAACTAAAGCTGGCATTATATTGGATGATGCCCCAGAGTCAATCAAGCAATTATGTAGATTTCGATTGTCAATTTCGTACGTTAAGAGGAAAGGAGGGGTATGGGAATTTGATCTATCTCCAATTAGAATTGTATCAGTTGCCTCAACTCTACCAGAAGGTGGTTGTCTTGAGTCACTTGTAGCTTTAGTACTGGGAAGAGGCAAAGAAGGAATTGCATTGAGTTCTTTGAGAAGCAATTTTTGTTGATGTTTTAATTTTCTGAG
Source organism: Pinus taeda (assembly GCA_000404065.3). Taxonomy (NCBI): domain Eukaryota; kingdom Viridiplantae; phylum Streptophyta; class Pinopsida; order Pinales; family Pinaceae; genus Pinus; species Pinus taeda. The sequence continues at coordinate 37,145 of APFE031665737.1, forward strand.
TTCAAACATGGTGATTTTTTCCTTAGTCCTTTTCATATCATCAACAATATTATAGTCCATTGAATCGGATACTACCAATGTCTTAGATGATGTAGGTATATTGGAGGATGACAGTTGATTTTGAGATACTGTTGCAGCTGGCTTCCTTGTGGGTACCTTTTCCTTTGTAGTATTGGTACCTGCACTCCTTTTCTTTGAATTAGCCTGAACAGGTTCAGGAGTACTTTTACTCCTGGTAGTCACGAGAAAGGCTTCTTGTTCGGCTTCAGTATCAGAGTTAGGTAGTATAAAGTCCCACATTCCATGGCATTCAACGACTTCCTCTTCTTCTAATTCATCGGATGGTGTAATTGTTTCTTCTTCTTCTTCTTCCGCAGGATCTGAATCTGCATAGGATATGACATTTGGAGGCTTGGACTCAGGCTTCTTAAAATTCCAGTAAGGTTTCTTTGTTGAGGACTCTGCTACTTGCTTCTTAATCTCAACCATTTCATTTGACATGGTTTTGAGGACTTTTTGAAGGCCCTCCATGTCGTATGGATCCTTGGTGATTTTCTTCTTTGAATCATCCTTGAAAGACACTTTTTTGGATTTTCGTTCCTCTAGAGCAGCTTTCTTTTCCAAAGCGATTACATGTTTTTCGACAGTGAGGGCTTCTTTCATGTTTTCAGCCAATGTAGGTTTTTTAGCCCTATCTACGAAAATGGCTATATTTGAGGGTAAGGCTGTAATGTACCATTCACTTCTAATTTGTTCACTTGGCTTATCATCGGTAGGGATTTTGTTCAAGAGTTTGTTAAATCAGGAGTTAAACTCCTTAATTGGTTCTCTTGACTCGATCCTTAGATTGGAAAGGTCATTGATGAGTGTAGCCAAGGATCTATCATCGCCGTATTTGGTAAGAAACTATTCCTGAAAGACATTCCAACTGGTGATGGATCCAGAGGGAAAGGAAAAATACGAAGACCCTGCTGATCCTTGTAATGTATAGGGGAAAAATCTAACTACAACATCTTCTTCTGTTACTCCCTTCAAATTAACTGACAATATGAAATTATTTATGTGTTCCTCAACTAATGTTCCAGCATTTGGATTGAACTTTGGTAACCATTTCTCAGGATAATCGGGTAATGGATGTAAAGGCACAGGCATAGTGACTGTGCCAGGACTTCTCCATGGTGTTTGAGCCATTTTGGGAGGACCAACGATTTCCTATGGTGTTCCAGGTGATTGGGGAGGAGGTGGAAATGAAGACTGAAAGGATTGTGATGTTGGAGGTGAAGTCTCTTGGTGAACAATAATATGTAATGGTGAACTGGGTGTTTGACTTCACACTGGTGATGATGAGATGGAAGATGATGGAGAAAAGGTTTCACTACCAGAACCTTCAGTGTTCTTTTTAATCCTTTTCCTTTGGGGTAAAGGCAACTCATGTGGTTCAATGCCGAGTTTTTCGCTTTGAAGTCTGGTAAGATGATGAGGTAAGCGGAATTGCGAAGTCTGAATGCCTTGTGATACTTCAGATCTAGGAGGTGAAATCGAGAAGCCTTGAAGTTTCTGGATGATAGACTGAACTTCAGGGGACTCCGGGCTTAAATGGTCTGAAGTATAATCAGGTTAAGCAGTAGTAGTTGATCCTTCCTCTTCTCGTTTGGATACTGATATTTCAGAGTGCAAACGAGAGGTCCGAGGAGAGGTGGAGGGTGATTTACTCTATGAATGGTCTGTAGGTTTTGACTTACTCGCCATTCATAGTGGATTCCCTCCTTCTAGCGCCAAAAATGTTGATGCCTCGAAAATCATTGTATCAACATTGGGGGATAACCACCCGGTGCGGACCTTAATACAACTCCTTTTCCGTTTGGGATGGTGGCTCCGACTGGATATAATGGGACCAGTTTCCCAATAATGAATAAAAGGGGTGGATGAGCGATTGATTATCTAATCTAATGATAGGTGAATAACTTAATCTATCAGCAAAGATAAAAGAACTATTGCTAATCACAGGAACTATTATTCTTTGGAAATGTAGCATTTGATGATCTTTGTCTATTGATAGGCATATGGATGACTCTATCAAATAAACATAGATATTTATTCATTCAAAGATTACTTTATTTAAATAGTTAAACAAAGTGATTAACACAATATTGCTACACTTATCATTTATATCATCAATACATACATGATTAGAAGAAAAGCACACTGTAAACATCCAATAGTGGAATGAATAAAGAATGTTGTTAAAACACATATATATATCCAATAATAGCAAGAGCCATCAAATGACAATTCATATAAAAAGAATGAGTTCAGACATAGATAATAGTACCATATGAGCTGCTTATCACTCCCAATATCAATCGCTATTTGAAATTCTTCTTCCAACGCAGAAATACTTTCAAACAAAGATAGTAGTGCACATTCGCATAAAAGTTTCTTTGTCAAAATCAGAATGATTGGTCCAGTTTTATAAAAGAATATCCCTGAAGTACAATAGTGCAACTTCAGGTTTTAAGTCATATACAAAACTTTATGACCCTTTCTAAATACATGAAAGGGTCTATAAATACTAAACTAAGCTAACTATCTATGAAACTGAAATCCTACTTAATTGGTATGAATTGATTTTAAATATCTCCTTCATAGCAATTTGGTAGTCACCGGCATGAATCATCATTCAGGTTGTTTGCCTGTAAACCTGAGCTGACTTATCGCAAGCATTGGCTCCACTTCGGGTGGTCTGTTGAGGCGAGAATTGAGTTGGGCGGCATAGGTGGCATCCTGAATATCGGGAATGATATACCAGATTTCATCTTTAATGCATTTGAGGGCAGCTCTCTAGCTATGCGGTTTGACTAAAAAGAGCCAATAGGTATCCTATGTCAAACTGTTAATTCCTGTGATTAATCTTCCATTTTTCTCTAGTTCCGGGTAACATGAATGCTCCAATGTTTTAGTTGCTGTAAATTTTCCTAGAGTACATTGAGAGATCATGTTAGATAGGTAAAGAGTATTATTAACGAATTCAACCAAATTACTAGTGGTTGATTTGCATCTTGAAATTTCTCTCTCTGCTTTCATTAACTGAGACTGCCATTCTGTAAATAATATCTCTTTATGAAATTCTAAAATCTTTGGTAAATTAGCTTCCTGTCCCTGATCGGTATCTTGCCATTCAAGAAAATTGGTTAATGTTTCTTCGGCTTGATCCAAGTCTGTTCTAGCTTTTTCCGATTTCTCACTTATTGATGTCGTTAAATTGCATAATGGTTCCACCTGGGAAATTTGTTGACATAAAAGCTTTATCTAATTTATCAATATTTTGTTTATCTGTAATGCCTCTACTCTGAATTCATCTATCTGTGGAAGTTTCTTTGTTTTCTCTAGCTGGGCTGATAGTTGAGCAATCTGCTCATCTTTTGACTTCAGCATTTGTTCATTCGATGCTTTTAGTTGCGCCAATGCCTTAGATAGCTCTTTCTGATTTTGAAATGCGCTGTCATCAATCCTCTGTTTCTCTTCTTGCAATTGTTTAGTCAATTGATTATTTATTTGTTGTTGTACTACCAATTGCTCTTCTTCCTGCTCCGCCTATTGTTGTGCTTCTGATAGTTGCGCTTGTAGTGAAAAGATCTCCTGGTCTTTTGTTTTCAATAAACTGCTCACCTCTGATGCCTTGTTTATTGTCACCGCCGAATAGGATCCAGCATATTGTGATAGTTTTGTTAAATCATCAAAGGGGTCAAATTCCTCTTTCCAAAGTACATTGCCCTTCACTGTTTGTTCTGGGAATATGGAGGGTTGATCAGTCCTTCTCCTCTTCCTCTGTCGTTTTACCACAGCTTTGTGTCTTGGGCTATAGAAGACATCTAAGGGAGGAATTTCTTCTATTTGCAAAATAACCTGATCGGAAGGATCCTTTGGGATTATCTCTACTTATTTCGAACTGTGTAGGACGTTGGTTTCCCCTGGAATCTGTTTTGAAGTTGCCTCTTGTGTATTAGCCTCTTTTGATGTCTCAACATCTTTAGAGTACTCAAGATTACCGATAATTGAATTTAATTGTTGCCATTCCTAGAGCAATTTTGGGTCAATTTGAGTATTTACATTCACATTTATGTTGCTCTATTCCTGCTCTTTCTCTTGGGTTTCCTCTTGTCGTTTCATATGCACTTCTTCCTATTCCTTTGATGTAACAGGAGGTTCCTTAATAAGTCACTGCTTAGGCTCGCTTGATTCTGTTGTTGGGGTTGTCGCTAACAGATCTAGAGGCAGAGTTTGCAACCTCTGTTCTCTAAGTCTGTTGAATTCAACTAATCCTTCATCTTTGTATTTGATTATAGCCAGTGATTTAACTTGGTACGTTGACTCGGCTGATGAGAAAAGGTCATCAAATTTATCTTCTTTATGCTCAAACTTGGTCAATTTGGCCTGCTCAAGTGCATTATAGGCAATTTTGCGTGGATCAAATCGCCTACTAGGGAGAGTTGCTAGAGTTAATGACTTTATTTTTTCAGATTCTTTCTCTACATGTTTGAAATCATGTAGAGTGTAGATACCACATCTCAGGGGAAAAGAGGGCCAGACCTGCTTCTTATTTTTCTTTAGAGTTTGTGTAACTCCTTCGGAGGTAATCTGATAGGCTATCTCCCTGGCCAGTAGTTTATCAGGTATGTACAAAGGAAGAACGTGAGGTTTGGCTTGACTGCCAAACATTCTTATATAAGTAAACTTCTCTTCTCCGAACCAACTTCCTATTGATGTCAAATCAATAATTGCTTGGTAGGAAATCTTAGGGGCATGCTTATTAAAAATAGAATGATGAATGGGTAACATAAATCCATTGCAGATATGGTATAAATGGTGCTTGTAGTAAGTTTTCCACAACTTCTGATGGTATATGTGAATGGGCATGGGGTCTTGCGAAGTCCACCTCCACCTGAGCACACGAAATTCAGATTTAAAACATAGGACGTCTAATATATAGGCATTGTAGTAGAATGGAGGAATAAGCCTTTCAGTGACGCGAGATTTGGTTCTAAAATCAAGAACTGCGGTTGCTAGCTTATCATACAGTATAGTTTCCCAATCCATTATTTCACCATTACATGCCGCTTCCGTTAATGGAACCATTTCTATAGTAAAATTAGCGGAATCATTCAACCCCCACAACCTACACATCATTATCCCAGCATAACAATAAGAAGAGCATAGAGAATCGACCGAGTACTTAACCAAAGGTTCATGCTTGTGTTTTGCTGGATTTTGCCTCCATTCCCGAATGGGTTTGGATTCAGTTTCATTCTCATCTCGGAATTTCTCTAGAAATGTCGTGTTGTACTTCTTCTCTGGCACAGGCAAATGATACATTTGCCTCAAATCATCAGATTGAAATGAACCGAAGATTCTCCCATCTCTGGTGCTAAAGGTTCTGTCTGTGATTGGGATTTCCTCAATTGCCCATCTCACTACATCCGTATACGGGACAATTTGTTCCTGAGCCACTATCTGATGAAGGAAAGAGTTGGCTAAGTCCTTTAGAGTAGCATCAGATTTTTGAGTGCTATCTGCTGAGGCCCATACTACTATCTTCTGTGGTTCTTTGGCTTCAATCAAATTATAGGTACTTTCCCAAGTAGTTCTGCCGAGTCCTAGACATGTAGTATCTGATATCAATCCTTTCTTTTTAGTTCTTGGATCAGCGATGAGTTGTCCTGTGGCCGGCGAAGCGGAAGCAATTGTAGTTTTCTTAGACTTCTTCCCCATTCTGCTTGAATTCATTACTTTGGAAGAGTTCTGCACAGGAATGAAAATGAATGTAATACAGAAAATTGATAGCGTAAAACCAAATATGAGCGATATATATTGATCAATGCATGATGAATGATTAACTTAAGGTGGCCTCAGATACAATCTGTGAAAAGATTTTTTAGGCTTACTGTTTCATTAAATGGCCGTTAAGACCTGTCAATCCTTTAAATGCCCATCATATCGATTATTGGCCGAATGATTTGTTTAAGCATGCCTTGGATGTTTTGGTGGTTGAGCGCAGATGAATGACTGTTTGGAAGATAAGGGTTTTAATACGAATTAATCGTAATAAACTTGCTTTAAGATTTTGAAATTTGCGCTTTTGGCTTTATTGCAGTCGAGCATCGGGGAAATCTTAAATCGTTACATTGGTTCCATTTGGAATCCCTGATAGCCGATAGCGATATCGCATCGCATCGGGAGTATTAATCTGGGCACTTTGAAAATCATGCATGGTAAATCCCCAATCGCTGATAGCGATATCGCATCGCATCGGTGCGAAAGGAATTTTATTGTGCCAACTTATTATTGCCGATATTCGATAGCCTATTGCGAGTTGTCGTGTCGGAGAAAACCAATGGGTCTTTAAGTTTTTCCTCCTTTGTCATTGCGATATGCGATCTTGCGATCGATTTATCGCAATGATAAAAGATTAATCATTTATATATATAAGACCTTTAATTGGTTTATCAAAAAGGTTTTTTAATGTTTTTATTTTGTTTTCAGACCCTTTTGAGTAACACTAAGTTGATACCAATCAAAATTAAAAGGGACCCATTTCACATTATAGTTTTGAGAATAATAATGATATGAAATGGGGGGTTGTTGTAGAGCACAATAGAGCCATAAAATGATATAATAAAACTTTTCTCAAGGTGTTCGCGAGGACTATCATGAGGAAGAAGCATGGCATGTGATGCCTTTGTTAAAATACAAAAATCCACAAATGGAGGTGTGACCAGAGATGAGATTGGAAACATGTTTGAGAATCTTAGGACTACTCTACTTAGTACCTTATCTTCCCAATTGATGAAAACACAAATAAAAAAAGCACGGGATGAAACTTACAATGCCTTGGTCGTGTTATCCCTAAAATCTAAAGAGAAACATTCCCTGAAGGAATGCAGAGTCAACAACATTAACTTGTGCAATCTTTGTGACCTAGAGAATTATACAAGCTACTATCTAGAGCTCCCATGTATGAAGGAAACACTCAAGGAATCAAGTGAGGAGGCTTAGTCTTCTTACTTTATTAGTTCTAGGAACCCTTGGCAACTAGGACCACATGGTATGTCTCAAAAAATTTCTTTCAAGCCCTAGAATAATTTATATAATACTCAACAATTTCCATGGTAGTGTCCCACTCCCTAACCAGCTCAATTTCCTTCACCATGGAACCAATGGTCTTGTTCTCCATGCTTTTGGTATCCTCCATCACATCCATACTCTTGGCCTCAGAATTGAAGGGGAAAATATTTAGGTCTAGTCCCTCCTTCATTACCATTGCAGCAACAATTACAAATTCCACCTCTCTCATCATCTGCTACCACTCCCATACATCCCCATTTACCTGTTCAGTATAACCCTAACCCAAATAATAAGGTAACGCAAAAGATAGAAGCACCCACTTCTATCCAGACTTACTACATTACCCCTGTTGAATGCAACGAGATCCGCCTTTGATCAGGGAAAGTAGTAAACTCAAAAACCTCCCTTGTCATTACTGAAGAGGAATGTGAATCACCTAGAGATGATCTAGTGGATTTTGATAAATATGCTACACTTGTAACAATTGATTCAAATAGTCCTGGCACATCTGTAACAACCAATCCAACTGTTATAGTGACTAAGGACCCTCCATATCCACAAATATTAGTTGAAACTAGGGTGATTCCATAACCTGAATCTGATTTCCTTAGGGAGTTAAATAATCTACACATAATGATTCCCTTGCTACAATCCATTAAGGATGTCCACATCTATGTGAAAATAGTATGAGGCCAATGTGTTAAGAAACCTGCAAGGAAGCCCAAAGATCATGTTACCATCCATGTGATGGGAAAATTTTTGGAACTAATGACTGTTCAACCTCTTTTGGCTAAATACAATGACCTAGGGAATCCCACAGTCAATGTTTATATTGATGAGAAGCCCATTCTGAACACATAAATTTATTTAGGAGTAGTAATCAATGTAATTGCTAAGGAAAATTTCACCACTTTAGGACTACATAGCTTGAGACAAACACCTATAGTGCTAGAACTAGAAGATAGGTCACATGTTAAACCTGGAGGAGTGGTAGAGGATGTAGTCATCACAGTAGATTCCTAGAGGTACCGAGAAAAATTTAATATTTTGTAAACCACATCAAATCTATGGGGAGATCCCCTGATATTAGGAAGGCCTTTGTTGGGCATTGAAGATGCATTCATAGGTTATAGGTTGGGCTTCATGATTATTTTAGATGGACAAAAAACAAATAAATTCATCCTTTATCCTCCTGCAAAACCAAGTAAGGATTTAGAAAATCCCATATGGGATGAATTTGAACCTGAATTGCATCATTCCCAACCACTCATCACTCTTGGAAAATACCAGTATTGTAAGAATGAAATAGAGGATGACATTATCAATCGCTTTATCAGTAGTTCCCTTGTTGTTACTTATATTGATGATTTAGTGGTAAAACATACCATGGAAGACTTGAGTGTAGAACATATGAAAACCACCTCAATTCTCAAGAGAAGCTTAGTGTAAATAGAACCATGAAAAAATATAAATATTAATCCTAATCTGACTCCTGAATAGGATAGGATGTTGTTACATCTGTTATAGAGACATAAAAAGGCATTTGCATGGGATTACATGGACATGAAATGAATTCACCCCAGCCTGTGTACTCACCACATCTACTTGAAAGGAGACTGCAATCCAGCTTGGTAGCCACAACAACGCATGAACTGAACATTTAAAGAAGTAGTAAAAGAAAAATTGAAAATTCTTCTAAATGCCAACTTCATTTATCCCATCTCTAAGAACCAATGGGTATCTCCACTTTTTATTGTTTCTAAAAACAATGGCAAGTGGAGGGTATATGTAGATTACAAAGAAATTAACAAAGCCACTCAAGAAGACCATTTTCCTTTGCCATTTATAAATTAGGTCCTTCACACCTTATCTCGAAAAAAGTTATTTTTATTTCTAGATGGGTTTAGTGGTTACAATTAGATATAGAGTGCCTCAAAGGATGAGGATAAAATGACCTTTACTTGTCCATGGGCGACTTTTACATATAGAGTTCTCCCTTTTGGACTCTGTAATGCACCAGCAACATTCCAGAGGGAAATATTGGGGATATTTACGGATTTTCTAAATGACTGTTTAGAATTATTCATGGATGAATTTACACCTTATGGTGATGGCTTTGAAACAACATTAGCCAATCACGAAAAAGTGCTAGAGAGAAGTGAGCAAACAAATATTGCCTTAAGCAACGAAAAATATCACATGATGATGAATGAAGAAATTGTACTTGGGCATTATATTTCTGCTGTAGAAATAAAAGTAGACCCTGCTAAGATAGAAGTAATACTGAAAATTCCATCTCCCCAAACATAGAAGGAGATATGTAGTTTTTTGGGATATGCGGGGTATTACAGGAGGTTTATAGAAAAAAATTCAAAAATTGCATCCCTATTATTTTCTTTTCTTACTAAAAATGTGGAATTTTTTTTGATAGGGAAATGTGAATGTGCCTTTAAAGAGTTAAAGTAGTGTGTATTAGTAGCCCTTATTTTGCAAGGACCTAACTGGGATATTTCATTTCACATAGAAACAGATGCATCTGATACTACTATAGGAGTTGTATTAGGTAAAATAGAAGACAAGAAGCCATATGCATGGAAAATTTTAGGGGCTAATGTTCGCCTAGTGGGCTAATTTTCCATGATTTTTCCACAAAAAGATTCGCTAATTTCCAATTTTTATAAAAGGTGATTCGCCCAAATTTTAGAATATAAAATTATTTTACCTTTAAAATCGCCAACATTATATAGAGACTATATATAAAATCATTATAAATTTGAATAATTTTACAAATATATCAATAAACATTTTATAGTTTGCATATTAGGGATTAATGAGATTCGCCAATGTTTCTAAACTTCAAGAAAAATTTCCATCCTTAAAATTTTCCTTGGCCATATGCCATCTACTACGTTAGCAAGAATATGACTCCAAAAAAGTTAAATTATACAATAATGGTAGGGTTACACATTGTTTTTCATTGTTACAACTATTTGATATAGAAATCTTATACAAACCTCAAAAATATGGTGTAGTGGCTAATTTTCTTTCTAGGCTAACTGTTAATAGTGACTACATGCCCAATGAGGATTCTTTTCTAGATGAATATCTTTTTGTTATTTCAAATCACTCATTGTGGTATGGAGACATAGTGAACTACCTTGTTGTAGGGATATTTCCATAGTATCTATCCTCAAAATATAATAGGAACATTGTTTAGCAGAGTTCAACTTTGATGGGCTTTTATTTCTATTTGTGTGCAAGTACTTCTCAAGCAGCTTAAGTACTGGAAGGAACAACAAAATCGGTCAAGGGAGATAAGGAACAAGTGGAAGCTACAAGTAGGTTCTCTATTCTCTTATTTTATCTATTGTTTATAGAAAATTAGAGAATGCTTTGTACTATTGTTTTTAGATTGAGCTATTAGTCTAGAGGGTTAGGCATTTGTCCAAGAACACTAAATTTTCCCAAAAAAATTGGCAACTCCACTGGGGAGCGATCATCCATCTTAGTATCTTATCAGCCTCTTAAGACACCTTGATGTACTTTACTTGTTGTAATTCAGCCTTTTGCATTGAATTTTGGTCAAAATGTGAGGTTAGATGACTCTTGAGTGGCCTCACAGGAATCAATGCAGGCTAGCCTTAGAGACAGTGCTATGCAATGAACTTAGGCCTTCTTCGATCTACGCTTATTAACCTTGGAATATTTTAATCAGCACAGCTTGGCCCTCTTTGGCCTGTGCTGATCAGTGCAAATAGGCCCTCTTTGACCTGCACTGATCAATTTTGAAATCATTGAAATTAGCGCAGGCTTTAGTGAGAGACAGTGCACTGCAGTGCAGTTAGCCCCTCTTTGACCTACACTGATCAAACTTAGGTTAAATTCCCACCTTTGGTTTGAGTTTTTGCCAAAATTATTTTGATTACTTTCTTGTTGAATATCAATGATGTCTTATCTCTAAAAACAATATTTTCATCTCCTTAGCCAGCCTTGCTTTGATTGGACTGATTAATATTTCTTTAATGTTTTCTTTTTCATTATCATTCTACAGTCAAAGTTAGTTTTTGGTCAATTGATATTTTTCAAAAGAAAGTGTTGTAAAGTCATCTTTTCCTTCGAAAATTGAATTGTCGTAAATTCTTCATTCATAAAAGATTGATTGGCTGATGTGTGGATATGATTAATCTTTATTCGAAAGAAAGTGTCGTAAAGTCGTCTTTTCCTTCGAAAATTGAATTATCGTAAAGTCTTCATTCATAAAATATTGATTGATTTATATGTGCAAATGATTAGTCTTTTCATTGAAAGTGTCATAATTCCTCATTTCTTTGAAATCAAAAGTGTCATAAATTCTTCCTTTCCTTGAAAAGAAATTGTCGCAAAATCATCATTTTTATGAAAAGAGATTTTTGATCGATTGTGCATATTTCATTTTTGTTCATCATAACATTAAGGGATTTGAAAAGAAAAACTTGCATTGTTCATATTGTAGTTTGTGAATGATTGAAAGGAATAGCTAGGGAAATTGCATTAGTTGTGCTCTTTGCTCTTTGTCAAAGACCTGATTACTATATCCCTACTAGCTAAGGATTTTCATTGCTAAATTGAATGGAAAGAATGCTTATCATCTTAGTTGGATTTTAGGAATTGAAAACATACATCATGTGGTGAACCTTGAAAGGAAAATTATAAAGAAGATCAACTTAAAATTTATTTGAATTTACCTAATGGAGCATTGTCACCTAACGAAAACATTTAGTGGTCTAGGTTAGAGACGTGTTACAACGTTGTAAAACAAAGCAGTTATCACTAAATTGTCTGCAATACATGTCGAGCGTGATACCTCATTCCACGTACGTGAGTATATCGTAGCTTTTCCATGTACCTTCGGGTATATAGGATGGTGTTACAATACATAAAGTATATGGGAATGCTCTCACTATGCAGGTTTGCATTAGACATCACTTATATGGACTGGGGCTCCACATACCTTCAGGTATATCTGGGAGGACAAATTTATGTTGCTATCCATCCTTAAGTAACCGAGTCAGTTGCCTTATACACTATGATACAATTAAAACAGTATTCGGGGAGATTGCTTGCCCGTACTTCTCTGTTCGCCGGGAGGTATTCTGTAGTTCACAGTTGCTTCATAAACCTTTTGCCTAGATTACCCTCTTTTGTTTTGTTAAGTTACTTTGATTAAAATAATATCAATTGACCATGGATAACATCCTCCTCGCTTAATCCTTAGTTGATCTTAGGTTGAAGCATATGGTGACAAATCCGGAGTCCACGGATCAAGGAATTCCTCTTGATCAAAATCCTAGTCCTTTTCCTCCTTTTGGAAATATTGGTGCTCCTTATATGGCTACATTATCCCTTTTGGGATTTACCATTGGCTTACCAGTATCATTGTTTTCAAATTCCTTGGTTCAAAATGTCATGATTTCTCCATAATCGAGTACACCTCCAACTGGAAAAAATCAACCTCTAGTTGATCCTAAAGTTTACCCTTTGCCTTCTTCCTCAATTGTTTCTTCCTCACCTTCTTCCTCTTCACCTAGTGAAAGTATTGGTACTAGTAGCCAGGTGGCTAAGAAGAAGAAGAAAGGGAAGAAGAAGAAGAACAAGAAAATTCAACAAACGGGAAACCAAGCAACCATTACTTTGAATATAACATCTGATGAGAAACCGTCCATCAAGCCTCACAAAGTTTGATATCCATGCAAACTTTGTATGGGAGACCATCTTCTTCAAAGTTGGCTTGATATTCCTCAAGTCTTAAGAGAATGGTCTTCTCGTTCACATCACCTTGTGTCACCAACTTCTAGATATCATGTCAGTGACACACCATCAACTAGTGGTAGTAAAGATCATGGAAAGAAGGGCAAAGTTAAGTTTCCATGTAGGTTATGTGAAGGGAATCGTCCCCTTCACCTTTGTCCCTTCCATCTGGTTACAAGAAACTCTCACTAAATCCTTCTCTAATTGATGAATTGACTAACCAAAATCAACTATTGGTCAAACCCACTCTCTCTGAAAGTGAATCCTATGAGTCTATACTTGACCGAAATCAATAGGTCGAGGTAATAGTTGACTTGATTTCACCTTCAGCTAATCGTACCTTTCCCAAAGAGAGTGAATATGATACCACTCAAGTTATTTTTGTTTCTTTGGATTCTAATGAGCTTGGGGGTAATCCTCCTATTCCATCAAGACAGGAGGAAAATCCTCCAGTTCTCATAACTCAAGGGGTTAATTCTCCCATTTCTACAGTACCCCCTCCAAGTAGTCTAGTCACTTCCTTTGATTGGAATTGACTGGCAGGATTTTGCCTTCCTTCTTATGTGTCTTTCCAAATCATAGTACATGTTTTTAATATGATTGTATCTGACACCATAATTGATGAAGGTGCATCTATGAGTATCCTTTCCTCAACTACTTGGCAAGCGCTCGGTTCACCGCCGCTTGTGCCTATTACCCAAAATCTGTTGGGTTTTAACATAGGAACAAGTCAACCATTAGGGATCCTCCCTCAGTTGCCTATTACTTTGGGAGGAAAAATCGTTTATCTAAACATGATGGTAGTCCCAGGCCCATTAGATTACAATTTACTTCTTTGGCGCGACTGTATTTATGACATGGGAGTTATTGTTTCCAAACTCTTTTGAGTGATGTGTTTCCTACATGAAGGTAGAATTGTCACCGTTGACCAACTTTCATTTCTTGGTCCAAATATGGATCCTAGTCAACCATCTTGCCCAAATAGTCCATTTGTACCAACGGTATCATCCCCGCCACGGGTCAATTATGTGACAACCCATTCCGTACCTACATGAACTGATGATCAATGCAGTGATGTTGTACATTATGTACTAGGGGCATTGGAACTAGATCTCTCCTTCATGACCTCTTATGAGTTGTTATTGAAGGGTCTGTGAGGATAGTTCCTTGACTTGTGTCAACCTCATTAAAAAATGAAACAAAGGTCCTATGAGGATAGTTCCTTGTCTTGTGTCAATTCCTTGTCTTTTGTCAAGATCGCTAAAAGATGAAACAAGGAATTTGAACATAGCTCCTTGTCTTGTGTCAAGCCCATTTAAAAATGAAACAAGGTACCTTGGAGCAAAGTTCGAAGTCGAGTCTTTGGTTAGATCTCGTGAAATCCCAGTCAAGTCTTTCACTTGATCTCATAAAAGAACCTTCATTCCATCCAACTGATAGCCACAAGTAGTCTGCTTAGGTGAATGTCTTGAACCTTAGGGGGCATGCACCTAATCGTAAAGTTAAGTTTCCTTGTATGTTATGTGAAGGGAATCACCCCATTCACCTTTGTCCCTATCTGGACGAAGCCAAAAAGGTGTTGGATAACCGTCATGCTTCATTGCAGCGACTTCCATCTGGTTACGAGAGACTCTCCCTTTCATCTTGCTAGGGGAATGTAAACCAATCTCAAGCATAATTTTTCGTTTTAAGCTTCTGTAAAAATGAAACTGAATCCAAGAATAGTTGTTCATTTCAAGCTTGTGTAAAAATGAAACTAAATCCAAGCATAGTTCCCTATGGTTCCATCTTGTCAAAAAACTGAACCCATTTCCATCAACCTCATGATTGCAATTCTATCAGTCTCTTTCATTAGATGAGTGTTGGTTTTTTCATCCCATCGCCACCATCTCTTTGGCCAAACATACACTTTCACTTGGTTGTTTACCCTTTTTGAGGAATAACTACAATGAGTGGTCTTATTAGCCAGCCTCTTCACATAAAACAACATGTTATGAGAAGTTGCAACATCACTGGAACCAATTGCTGCCCTAGACACCACTCATTCCTCAAAATGGAGTCTTCTTTAATCTTTTTTCATACTCTCTAAAAATGAAAAGATTGTCAAGCACTTGTCTATTCCAGCTCATTAAATCATTGGAAACGATATCTCTCTTGTATTATTTTACACTTTTTTAGACTTGAGAGATTATTTTATGAAAAAGAACTTGTGGAGTTTCCTTTTAATCCCTTTTCAAACTCTCTAAACATGAAAAGGACTAAGTTGTCTTTGTCTTTAAACTCGTTAAAAACATCAAATAGCGACAAACTTGTCCATCAAGGCAAGGCCAAGTTTCACCTTCGCTAGACTCGTTAAAGCATCAAATAGTGATGGATTCGCCCGAAGGGTATAATTATACAACAAGCATATGTTATCCTCCTCAGGCTTGATAAAAAATAAAGAGGTATTGGTCAGCAATGACTGGGGAAATGGAAAAATCCGAGAAAACTTTATGGTAGCAAGTTTCTCTTGAACATGACACTTTCACCTCATCATCATCACTATGTGAGTTGGGTCATTCAACTTGATGGTTATCACACCGTTGGTCTATCATACCATCCATTGCTTTATTTTGGGTCAATGCTACCAATTCATCTTAGTGTCACCGACATGTTCAAGAGAAGCCATTCAGTTCAAACTTCATCCTTTGCAATACCGTAAACCTTCATTTTCATGATCGCCATTCCTAAACCTTTTTTTTGTTAGTCAATTTTTCATCTCCAAAATCATTTGCCTCATTTCATGTCGTACATGTGGAATACATCAAGGCCCTCTTACGATGAGTTGCTTCTTGTCGAAATCAGCACATTATCCAAGAAGTTGACTTAGAAACACCTCTTTAGTACCTTGAAGCTTGCATACATCGATGGCAAGTTTCTTGTTTTTAGCGATAAGTTGACATCACAGGCCTTCGACTAGAAGACTTTGTATGGTGTTCGACATCAAATCATTTATTCACACCATGTGAAATGTACTATAATACCTTGAGGATCATTATCATTATCGATGATTCCTATCACGTATGTTAACGGCTAACATCATTAGCTACTAATCAAACGATGTCTTTCCACGTTCAACTTCAAAACATCTATTCACATGGTTAGACATGTATTTGAGCAAAAGATTGAATGATATTGAAGACCCTGGATCTAGTTTCAACCATCTAGGTTGCGATATTTTCAGGAGTACTAAATCAAATGTATAATGGCCTTACATTCATGGTCAACCATTAATGGGTCTATATCTGTACATGTAATGAAAGTTTATAAGCTAAGAATGGGTATGCCTTCACTCAGCTAGTTTATGAGAAAAATCAAATTATCATGATATATGTATTGTAATTGATGCAAATCACCTTCCATTTAGAAAGCTCCTCTCCTCATGATAAATCATTTCACTCGAATCATTGTAAAAAATTCATTTCGGCACACCAACCCCAACTTATAGATCAATACTATTAGGGTCCATAAACCCCTAATGCAGTTGTCACATGCCCTAAAGAAGTTGAACATCAAAATGCCTCGCTTCCCAAGAAGTTCCATCACTGAAAACATAAAAAAATTTCCTCTAAGAATATTAGCATAGGTAGGCCTTCATTAGGGTGCGCTGCAATACAAAACATACACTATCAGGGTGCTATGCAGCGCACTTGGTCCCTCTTTGGCATGCGCTGGGTGAATTTGAGAAAATTTCCATGAGGGTTTGAAGACTCCTTATCCATTGGAAGCTTCTCGAATTTTTTCAAAGCTAACCACTCCTTTGAGTTCGCATTCAGATGAGGAAGGGAGTTATGGAACATCAATCCCCTATTCCTTCTTCCATGGAACTGATTTCTAAATTTAGAAAGGCATTCATTATCACCATTGATGGCATAACCTCCTTCATTCACCTATAAAAATACCACTCATCTAAGTGATCAAGGGGGGCGAAGATTGTAGAGAGATGCTATTGGTATGAGTTTTGAGCTAATTGCAAGTATTGTAATGATGTCAAAGTGTCTTGCTTGTTGTGGGAAGAGGATGGGATTGAACTGGAGGAATGATGTTGTATCAGGAAAATTGGGTTGTAATTCTTCCTTTTACTAATAAAGTATTCAAAGCTTTTTCCATATGCTCATATTTTCTTTTGATGCTTACATATACTTATCATGTATATGATTCCATGCTATTTGTAATCAATATATCATTATCATATGCTTTAAAGGGGTTTTGTTTCTGTCTATGTGCACGTACTTCTCAAGCGGCTTAAGTACAGGAAGGAGCAACAGAATCGATCAAGGGAGATAAGGAACAAATGGAAGCTACAAGTAGGTTCTATATTATCTTATTTTATCTATTATTTATAGAAAAGGTATAGAATGCTTTGTACTATTGTTTCTAGATTGAGCTACTAGTCTAGACAGTTAGGCATTTGTCTAAGAACACTAAATTTTCCCAAAACAAGGAGGGTATAAGAAGAATATAAAATGAACTCTCAAGAAGAGAAAACAACATAGAGGTTGGAAGAAGCATAAATGAATCAAGAAATAGAAGAAAAATTGGAGGAATATGATGCCATCTATCCCATAGATGATGAACTAGGTTCTCCAGTAGAACCTTCTCTTACAGGTGGCCATCCCCCAGGAAGTTATGGCATCTAATGTTTCTTTTGGTACAACAACATAGGATAACTTAGAGTATATTTTGAATGAGAATGCATGTTTTAGGAAAGAATTGGTTGTAGTATAAAAAACAAGTGGAGCACCTCGCTATAGAAAATCAACAATTATCTTCCAACAGTTTCAACACAACAGAATGGTATTCAACTATACAAGAAGAATTGGGGCCAATGGAGGATGCCATGGTGTAGTTGTATGATGAAATGATACTTCTACACAAGGTAGTGTCACCCTTAGTTGGTATGCAAAATAAATTGGTAGAAGTCCTAAATATCTTAAAGGTGGAAAACATTATTATCATTCAAAATCAAGAATGGGCTACCAAATATCCAAAGGATATACAATAGTTGTTCAGAAAAGATAGGGTTGTTGTTGAGGTGGTCAAAGTACAGTTGAGACATCAGATTCATAATTACATCCATCTCATTGAACAGTCAGCTAACACTATAGCTACTTATAGTTGACTACATAATGGTTTGGTGCCCTTAGCACAGAAACACGGGATGCCTTCAATGGGTGCACTTGGAAAGACAAGAGGTGGGGATATTATCTTAAAAGAAGGGAAGCAGTACATTGAGAAAATAAAGAAAAACATCAGAACAGGAAGGCTTGGAGATCATTAAGGACATTATTCTATAGTACGTCATTGCACCAGCTAAAGGAAAATGAAACTATCATGGTTGTGGAATAGTGTACAATCTAGCTCTAAATCTATAGTGACAAAAGCACTAGAGGTAAAGATTTATTTTTCAGCAAATTTTTCGATTCAAATCAAAGTCATTCCTACATAATTTAGAGTGTGGCATGCATACATCACTAATGAGCTCCATGAAGAATAAAATGACTTACCTATTTGAAAGCAATTTTGGCTTATTAGAATTTTGTCTTATATAGCCATTGTCCTATATGTATTTTGTCTTTTGTAATAAGTTTAGTGTAATTAAATCCAAGAGACACTTGTGGAATGTGAAAATAAACATGTGTAATGTAAAATTTCATGTATAGAATGTGAATGGTTATATGGATATCATAGGTCATAGAAGTTGAAACATCAAGAGGAAACTCAAAAGTCGGTGTCATTTGTTATAGATAGCTCCTCATAACTCAAGTAAAGGGCTTCGATTATTAGATATTTTCCTTGGCTTATCTTGTGCTACATAGGAGGTAAATAATTCTTTAGAGAAGAAAGTTGTGGCTTCATGTTCCACTATTGGATCTAGTGTTTCATCTATTTAACAGTGTACTTGGAACCTTTCATTAATAATTAGAAACTCCCTAAGCCATCACTTATTCATGCATGTATCATAAATGTAGTAAGACTATTCTTGAAATGTTCGTGGTATATGTTGGTGTAATACATACTAATACTAATTAAATATTTTGTTTCTTAGATATGGATATTATTCAATGAGTGTTCTTATGATTTTATGGTTGTTGTTTATCTTGTGAATTAATTTGCAAGTTAATCAACAAGTATTTCTCTTCCACTCATGGGTCTCTCTTAGGATAGTACTATTACTTCTCTACCTAGGGTCTCATTTCTCTTTACCAAACATGGAATTTTCATGTGAATTCTACATTTGATTCCACAAAAATCTTACATAATTTCCACCCCAGAGAGGTTTTATTATTTCTTCTATATGTGTTGTTACTAAGGTGCACCTCTAAAACCTTTGCAATGGTGGTCGGACCATATATCTTGATGGATCTCTTCCACCAAATGTTGTGAAGTATAATTAGGACCTCATGTTGGGAATATCCCTTGTATGTTGGTGGCATCCAACACAATCAACACATTCTTAGTCATAAAATCATGAGGGGGAATACTCTAAGTGGATTGTAATCCTTTAGAACTTTGATTTGGAGTTTTTGGTTGCTAAGTCCAAGAAATCCATAGAATTTGTTGAGTTAATGTTTGAGTTAGCCCATGTTCAAGAAGAAATTATGGATAAGGACCTAATGCCTTATGAGTCCCTATTCCTCATTATCTCCTCCGATCCTTGTTATGGATATGTTCCCTTGCATCTCCAAACTCAAAATTTTAAATTTGAATTATCTCATGATGAGCGTCAACATGTACATCACCAGTCTAGGAATTATGTTATTATCACTAATAACCTTTATTTCGGTGTATTTGATGTGGTATTGTGTTGTTTTCTCACTCATGATTAGGTTTAATTAGTTGATATATATTTCCATGCTAGAGCTTACGATGGTCATTTGTCTAGGCATGCCACTACTCAACAAATATTACATGCAAGTATTTTTCGCCATCAATATTTAAAGATTGTATTAATGTTGTCAAAAAGTGCTACTCATGTCAAATATTCTCTAGGAATATGTTTTTTCACTCTCCTCCACTTCACCTTGTGGTTGTTTTCAAACCTGTTTCTAAATGAGGCATTGAATTCATGCAATGCAACCCCACCTCAGCTCAAGGACATAGTTACATTATTTTGGTTGTATATTAGTTCACTAATTCAGCTAAGGCTATGCCAATATTTTCAAATGATGATGCCACCATGACATTCTTTCTATGCAAACATATCATCGTTGGGTTTGGAGTTCCCAAAATGACTTTCACTGACCATGGTACACATTTTCAAAATCATATCATGCAGGAAATAGCTACCAAATTTGGTGCCCATCATGAACACTCAACCCCCTATTATCTGAAATCCAATGGAAAGATACATTCCTTTAATAGAGTCTTGAAAACTATGTTGCGTAGGATGGTAGGGATTCAGAAGTCAAATCTAAGCCTTATTTTCTTCTCCATAATTTTGGAATATCAAACCTTGGCTAAAACCCCTACGAGTTTCACTCCTTTCAAGTTGGTTTAGAGATTGGAGGTTGTTATTCTTGTTGAATGAGAAATTCCATCCTTAAAACTAAATTTTCAACTATTACATAATAATTCTACCAAGGAAAAGCATCTCTTACACTTAGACTATCTTGAAAAATAGCATATTTATGCTGCTATAGCCAATGAAACTCATAAGAAGTGTGTCATGCCTCAATATGATAATTTTGTTTGAACTTACATTTTTGCACAAGTTGATCTAATTTTGGCTAATGATTAGGATAATGATATGTTAGGAGTAGGTAAACTTGAATACCTTTTGCATGGACCCTATGTTCTTAAAGGAGTTTTGAAGAAAGGGGCCTATGAGTTGGTCAATTTTGATAGGAATCCACTATCGAAGCCACATAATGGGCTCTACCTGAAATGGTATCATGCATATATTTCTAAATGGTATCTTATACATATTGTAAATAAGAGTGTGTATGTTGTCCTTGCCTCTTTTTGGTTTGTCATTTCTGGCAATTTCCTTGCTTAATTTTGTGTGGTTCTTGATTGGCAGATTTGAAGACCCTGTCCAACTTATATAAGCTTTCCAGATCAAGCCAACTACCAACCATAGCACTCAGAACACATATTCAACTACTTGGATCATTTTTTCCCCCTCTGATGAGATTGTGAGTTCAAGGGACACTTTTTGTTATGCAGCCATCAATAATGCAATAGAACATAGTGTCATTGTTGACCTCTTAAATGAGGCCATTACCTTGTGATCTTCTACCTAGTTGTCCAAATTGACTCACAAGTTGTGGTGTCTCAATTGAATTGTATTTACATTGTGAAGAACATTGTGTTTCTTCATTTCTACTTAAGGTTATGTCTCTTGGAAAAAAAATTCATTATATCATTTATTCACATATTCCTAGAGACTACAATATGCTAGTTGATCCTTTGGCTAACTATATATTGAATTGGAAATGCCACATTGAGTATTAAACTATGCATAAAAAGAAAATCATTGAACACATAATTATAAAAACATAATTAAAATTATCATACATACACACACACACACACACACACACACACACACACACACACACACACACACACACACACACACACATATATATATATTAATATTAGATATATATATATATATATATTAGATATAGATGTATATATCAGTCAAACATGGAGCTTTACATCATAAAAACTAGGAGAACATAGGTGAAAATAGGGCATCTAAGGCTCAGGCTATTAAGCCAACACATATGCTAGGCAAAATCTATCCTATTAGTACTACTCTATGGAGATCCTCTTGCTTGTGATGATGGTAATAGAACATGGTGCATACAATACATCTCAAAAGGAATATAAGATAATAAGAGGAAACCCCCATCATGTTCCTCTATATGTGTGGAGGGACATCATCCAAAGGCATCGATTCAACCCCAACTGTCTAACCCTCCATGTTACAGCTAAAACTCTCATATCTCATGTTGTTTCTCCCCATCTTCCTCCTCCTCAGATGCTTCACAAATAACATGTGCAACTACTCCTCTACGATGTAGTTTTGATTAGGCTAGGGGTCATGTTGGTTCAACATTTGCATATCACACATTTTCACCATTAGTTATTATACTCATACAAAATATTATAAATCACTCCAGAAATACAAAAGAATTATATTTTTTGAAAAACCCCGAAAAATATCTTAACAAGTGTACTCCATTATGTGTTAAGTGGAAATACTAGGTGTATATCATGCCTAAAATAAAATCCCTGATATGTGTAGTCATCTACCACAACGATGTCATTCTTTAACCATATGGAGTATGTGGAGTTAAACCACTAATTACTAGGCCCACCCTCATGTCTTTCCATTAACTTTGTCCAATTATCCATGCGAAACTCTAAAGACCTTGATTCATACTCATAGTCAAACCTAGGCCTCATATCAAGAACCCTCTCTTGGAAGAAAGAAATTAGGATGCTCCATAACCAAATTGTTTCAGTCATCCTCTTATGTATTGGGATAACTACTCCTTCATATTGCTAAAACATCCTAGCACGAGCTGAAAAGAGTGGAGTCTAAGAATCTTACTTCCAGGCCCATCTGAGCTTTCGATGTTAAGTGTGGGGATGTCAAACTAGTTGTACAACTGATTTTGAGGACAAGGATCTGAAGATCCAATTCAATTATATCATAGATAATCACGTTACTCCCTACTTTTCTTGCACCTAACCTATAATTCTTAGCTACATATTCATATGCACTAACCTTTGAACTTCTCTTCATACGACCTAAGACTATTGGGCCCCCACGCATAGAAAAATCTATTGGAAAGTATATAAATTCCACCTCCAACAGTAGGATTTTGTGTTGTGACCAAAATTTATTCAACCTTAGGGTCCCGCCAATCTACTAGATGGTGGAGCAAATATTGTTTTCTCTTCATACTATGTATTTTGAAGAAATTAAAAAAACCATAACCTATGAGAGAAATGAGAGTTGGAAGATGGGACGCAACTTAGATATAATTTTCTCACTGTTTCCCTTCTCTCCACTCAACCATATTGAAAAATTTCATAGGAATGCATAATAACTAGTCAAGAATAATTCATGAAAAAAAGCTAGAAATTTTCTAAATTGTCATCTAAAAAATTTATGTCATGGAAAAAAGTCGGTTTCTTGTGTGAAACTAGAGTCTATTGATTTTAGTTATTTAGCTCAAAACCCACACCTATGAGGGACAAAACATAGGTTTCCTTCATCATACATGTTCCTGTGCAATAACACTACTAGGAAAAGAAATTTAATGCTTAGAACTTGACTAAAATTTCACTTGAAAATGACCATTTTGGAGAGCACAGTGTCACAACTTACCTGGTGTAGACATCATGAGAAATTATCTCCTATAGATATTGTAATTGGTAAATTTTTCCTTTCCTCATCTTTCTTGCTATGCCAAGGTAAAATTAATTTTT